>PVJX010001734.1:0-150695 GCA_004027295.1 Dolichotis patagonum
TTTGAGAGTTATTATTTTTTTTTTTTTATTTGAAAGAGAATAAAACAAAAGGGGGCAGTACAGAGCAGATCAGAACAGGACAACATAGGCAACACAGTACTTTACATTAAGTCACCTGGGCCGGGGATTTAGCTTAGTGGCTTAAGTGCCTGCCTGGCAAGCGTGAGGTCGTGAGTTCGATCCTGGTACCAAAAAAAAAAAAAAAAAAAACCCAACATTAAGTCAACTGGACATCAACAGTAGCTAACACCATATCTCTTACTCTGCTATAGTTGAGCATAGTTTCAAATACAATAATATCAAACATAACACAATAGTATAAAGCCATGCATAGAGTGAAAGAATTACAGGGCTTTCTGAACCAAATAACAGAAAATGATCAATGGGTACAATAATATCTCATTTTTGATAAAAAAGAAAAAAAATTTGTTTGAACTATCACACATATTCAAATTCCAATAAGACACAATGTGATAGATAAAACCAACAGTAGTAGAACAAAAAAAGCATGGTAGGACTTCTAAGAGAGTTATTTTCTTTACTTTCCTAAGAATCTTCCCCTTGTACTTCAGATTTCCATTCCGTCCTCCTCTGTGAAATTCTCCTGGATTCCCAACCACTCTGAAGCAGTGAGTCACTCCCTACTTTCTCTTGCCTCTTTTGGAATTTTTGTTTATCTGCCAACCTTCCTTAATGGAGGGCTTCATCAGTACCGAGCAAGTTCTTTTCAATTTTGATGATCCATTCCAGGTGAATGAATATACATCAAAAAGTTGTTTATCACAGTTTTTCTTAAAATGTTATTCTAATTAAATGTCTCATTTAGACTTTCAAATTTAGCACAAAATTAACTACACAAATAAATTGACTTTCATTATTTTCCAATAATGATTACTTCAATCTTGATGTGTTTCTATTGCACATATCTTAATGAACACAATATTTTATATCTCTTTAATGTAATATCATTTGAAATAATGGCTCCACTTCTTCAGAAAAGAATTGAGTTTAAATGACATTATAAAATTGTATCTAGTAGTTTTAAACTCAAAATATTATTTATATAAACTGATTTAATCTTATAGGAACATAATAATATAAAAATATTTTATTGACTTTATGAAAATCATACATAATCAACTCAATTATATTTTGGTCTCAAGTAATGTATGTTGCTGAAAATTTAGGAAACATAAACAAAGGGAATTTTTTAATTAAAACCACTCATATTCTCACCATAACAAGAGATATATTGTAAAATTGTTTTATTCATTTCTTGCTTCTTTATTTTAAAGTTGATCTCTCTGTACACATTCCATAAATTGTATCATTATTTGTAATCCATGTATATGGGGCTACTTGTGCATCATTACATATATTTCTATGAGGTTTTTAATACTTTATGATAATACTTGACTTCCTTTAAGATTTCTAAATTAGTATAGAAAATTCCCATATATACTTCAACCAGTTTACTAACAGCTTATTAGTAAAATGCTTAATACAAATGCCTTAGTATTGACAAATACCACTGATTTAGCAACAGTCTTTAGATTTTTTCTGAAAGTTCTTCACCCAAGTTCTTTTTGTTATTTTGTCCCAAAGTCCAATTCAGAGTCATAACTTACATTCAGGTTTCATATACAGGTTTATGTGTCCTTGGTTCCTTCTGTATATAAAATATTGTGTTCATTAAGATCTATGCAATAGAAACACATCAAGATTGAAGTAATCATTCCTGGAAAATAATGAAAGTCAACGAAAGTATTGTTGAATACTTCCTGTGGTACAGGTATTTTTCACATTCAAAGATTCTCTAATGGAAAGAACATTTATTTCCTGTTTTACAGTTGAGAACTGAGAGGTAGAGAAATGTTGTCTATATTGCCAAAGGCACTTCAGCTAACAATTGACAAGGCCAATTTAGAGCGAAGTGGTTTAATCTATTTCTAAAATGTTTTAACCTGTTTTGTCACTAATGATGCAGTTAGATTTTATAGGCATACAAATTCCTCAATATAATAAATAATCCATCAGAGTCCTGCAGATAGATTATCTTTTAATGGTTATTTTCCAAAAATTCCTAAAAGCAGAATTTGTAAGTCATTTTCTTCAATGTGACAAGGTTTCAGAGACTGACATTTTATCCTTTTCTTTGTAACATAAATAAATGAAAACAATGTTCCCCACAGTGCTTATTTGAACTTGTCACTTTTCAAGTTCAATAATAAATCCACTGGTCTGACCTAGTTTCTTTGAAGTTATATGGGCCTGCTATTGACCTTCTTTCCTTAACCAGTTGCTTGATTGTTGATTAGCACTGATTTCAATGAAGGCATGTTATTTTCTCTACTTTCACACAGAGTGATGCCCACAATTTTTTTTTTATTTTACTCACTATGTAGTTTCATGGTGATTCAGGAAGGCATTTCATGATGAGATATGCTATGATAATAATGCACTAATGTACTTGTGGGGTTTTATTAACATCTTAATGAGCTATGAACTATTGTAATTATAGATGAATATATATATAATATACATATATATGGTACAAATTATGTCAAAATACTATGCTGATCACTAGTATTTGCATTTACTGTACTTGATTTACCTCATCATTTCATTATTTGTTTGGATGGTTTGCTAAAATATTTTGTAAGAAATAAAAGATATGTAATTTCTCTGTATGCACATATATGGTGAAATGTACAGTAATTTTCATGTATATCAACAACATTTTATTTTGTTATATAACTGTATTATTACTGTAATTCCATGAAGTATCTAGATTTTATTCAGTCTTTCTCTCATATTTCAAAAATGTCTTTTTATTGTGGTTAAATTCAGAATCTAAATAAAGTTTACTCATTGACTTTGACTGTGATGTTCCTTAACTTTTTCAACCTAGGGCAGTGTGTCTTTTTGTTTTTTTTCCTTGACACTACAAAAATTAGAACCAATTGTCTGACATAATTCCTTGCCTTGTTAAATTATTGGTTTCCTGCACTGTGGTCTTGTTATACTATTCTAATATGAAAATGAACTCTAAAAACTTGGCTGTAGTTTATTTGCATGTGAGGAGTGTGAGAGTAAAATATTTTCTTTGATATTTCTGTCACATCAACACAGTATCATATGTGCCATTGATATCTAATTATCTCAAATTTAGTTATGATATAAAACAATCAGTACAGATTCCCTGATATCTTCAGTTGAGTTACACTAGTTCCTCATTAGAAGCAATGACTTGAGTTCTAATAGTTTATTTGGGAATGAATAAAAGGCAATAAGGGTAGAGAGAAAAAGACGTAGGTGAGAAAAGTAAAAATAAACAACATTATTAATGTTGTTGCTGTGCTCTGCATAAACCCTGAAAATTAAAGAAGATACACAGAATGATTTGTTGGCAGATTAATTGGTGAGGCTTTTATTCTGGAGTTCTGGGTAATCTTTGGTAAAGGGTTACGTTCAGTAATTTTAATCTTCTCCAGCCCTTCCCATCTCTACCTCCTTTAACCCAAGTCCTTTTGCACAAACTCATTTACTCCCAGGAAGTCCATGTATAGTTCTCTGCTTGGGGGAAGATTTCATAATTGCGATAGGGTTCTGTCTGCTGAGGTAAAAGTTCTTTGCTTAATAAGATATTAAGCAGATTGCATGATGTTTTTCTAATTAAATTTGGGCTTAAAATATATGTCTATGATGGCTGGTAGAGTTATTTCAATTCCTTTAACATCTGTCACATAGAATAATCCTGTACATAAGATTTTCTCATGTTTGCATATATTTTGAACTGGATTTCTAGATAAAGGATTCCTGGATCAATGGATGAATGCATGTTTATTTCTCTACCAATTTTGTTTTTATCACTTTAGCTTCTTTCATTTTGCACTTTCTCAGCAAGGAATAATCTTTTCTCCACAAACACACTGAATGCTGTTGAGCTTTTGGCTAATCTAAGAAGTGAGAAATGATACCACATTTTCTCATCATTACCAAATTCTAATATTTATAAAGACAGTTAATTTTGGGTGGGATGTATTTTATCATATGTTGGGTGACTTTCTTCTATTGAGATGTTAATCTTTTTATTTTAAGTTTTGTCTAGAACAACTCTTCTTGTTAACAGCATTATTTGTCATTTACTTATGGCATTTTTTTCTATACAGAAGTTTATACTTGGTATTGTATATGTTTGTATATTGTAAATTATGTTACTGATACATTATAATAATTATAAATAAATCTTACAAGTTGTTGTGGTTTGAGTTGTGCCTGGGCTGGTCCGGGTGGAATGCCATCTTGACTGGCTTTGGAATGCCCCTGGGGATTGGTGGGGACCATGTCAGGGTGTGTTTCATGGACCATGCAGGTGTGGCCCATAGAGGGTCTATGTCTGGTTTCTTGTACTTTTTTTCTGGTACTGCACTTTTCCCTATTCTGTTTTTTCACAGATGTTAACTGAGGATCTCAGCTCCATCAAGACCATGGTCCATGACATTTCTTCTTGGAGCCAGCCAATCCCCAGACTAAAAATTTAGGAACCTGTGAGTCAAACTAAACCTCTCCTTAATCTGTGGTGGTGGAGTGTAGTGTCCCAGTGATGAGAAATGTAGTAATCAGTGCCTCTCTGGGAAAAAATAAAACAGATATTGGATCTTAAATATAATCAGTTGAAAAAATCCTTAGAGGACATCATAATCCAATTGGTGTTGTTCTTATAGACTGGGGTGATTTAGACAAAAAACTGCACACAGAGGGATTATATGTAGACACATGGAGAAAATGGGTATCTCTAAGCCAAGAAGAGCGGCTTGGAACAGATAGGTCTGCCCTCATAGCAAAGGAGCCAAACTGACCAATGATTCATGCTTCCTGTTTCCCGAAAGTAAGGGATTAATACTCTGTTTCTTAAACTCACTGGCTTAATGCCAGTTCTACTATGCTAAAAAGGAATTTTCTTCCCAATCTTGGATGTTAATCTTATGTTCCTCCATTTCTTTTTTAGACCTTTGTGTGCTTCTCTCTTCTTTTTGCCTTCTTTTAATAGCAGTTTTGGTTACTGATACTTTTTAAATTCATACTGGAATATATACAATAAGTATATATGTAATATTTTGTCCTCAAGTATTGAACCAGTCACTCTTAGACAGGATTATATGCTAGCAAGTCTATATTTTCTCTGCAGACTTAAGGTGCTGTTCTTAGCATACATTGAATTTTTTAATGTACTTACAAAAATTTCTATAATATCTATTCAGTTTTTTTTAGTCTACTAATTCATCATGAATCAAAATGAGATTCATTTAACTGTGGATTAAATGAATATGCTGCAGTATAGCTCCTCCAAACCTTACCATCCCTCTTACAATACATACATATCACACACACACACACACACACACATGCATCAGCTTACTTTACATCAGTGTTTATTTAACTATTGTATTTTTCCCCCCAAAGGAAATTTTAAATGAAATCTTTGAGCTACAGAATAAAGATGAGCTTATATTTATCTTGCAAATAAATGTACTAAATTTTAAATTAACAGAAGCACTGTTGGATTTATAGCCATGACTATGATTTGTTTTTCCATGTGTTCAAAACTGCACTTTCATTTTTCCATCTACATTTTCTGCGACATTTCTTGTTAAATGTAAGTGTGTGCATTTTATTTCACTTTGTTTTTGCTTTTTAAAGTGATATCTTTTAACTCATCATATTCTCTAGCACTTATTTGCACATATGAAAGCTATTAATTTCTATGCTGTTTTATTAACATGATCTGTTTTTCCAAATTCTGTCAAAATTTTCTTAAAGGAAAACTTGCATTTCCTTGATTTTTAATGCTTCTCTGCTTTATCTAATTGCATTTAAAAATAGCCCACTATATTGCTAGATGTAGTGGTCAGGCATTTCTTTTTCTGATATTGGTGAAAATGATTTTAGTTTTCATCTGCCTGTTTTTTGTTATCTTTGGGGCTGGTATAGTTATAAGTAACAAACCTCTTTTGTATATTACTTAAGCATTCTTTAACATGTACTTTGCTAATTTTCCTTAGGTCTATTAATGTGACACATTATAATAATGAATTTTTAATATTCAAAATGCATTTCCCTGCGTGGAATAAGTGTGGGTCATTATGGGTTTTTAAATTTTTTATTCTTTTTTTAAGGTGCTGAAGATTGAACTAAAGGTCTCAAACATGCCAAGCAAGCACTGTACCACTGTGTGATACCTATGATTATAATATTTTGTGTACTTTTTACAATGTTTTTATATAACTGTTAAATCTGCTTTTGTAATTTATTTTAAATGTTTCCTTCCCAGATTACTAATGTATCTACTCCAGATTAACATGATCATAGGTGATGAAATTTCACTTAGTATGTTCTGATAAGTATTTCAGAAGTAGTAAATAAATGTAGCTCTGTGCTCAATATGAAAGTATTTGTATCTTTTTCTATCCTATATTAACAGTTCATGTACACAACAGGAGTTAGAGAGATTAATTACAGTGAAGTCCATCATCTTTATTGACTTCAAGACCTAGCAAAATGAAGGCTGGAATTTCCGTTTGGAGTCACTAGACCTCTTTTTCTGGTGCTTTATTCCAAGGATAGAGTCTTCCACAAGCCTGCCATAGCACTACTGCTGTTCTCCTCAAGCTCCAGGTCACAGGTCATCATCCTGGAGGAGGAATTTCACATGCAACAATCCTAAACAAAGACTGACCCCTTACTCTCCTTTATAAAACACGACATGAGTCTGCATTCCAGTCAGATGGCGGTACGGACGCTCTCCGAAAGTCTGCTCCTGGTGTTGCAAACATGCTTCACACTCAGATCTTTCATGGACCAGAGGCTTTTTTAAGTTTTGAGTTTGAAGTTTCAGTGGAGACTGAAACAGTGCAAGAGCAATGAGACAAACAGCCTGCATCCCTCTGCTAAGTTTAAAAAGGAGATTATCAGCCACTTGGAACATTCATGCCTGCTACATAATAAAAGGTATGAAACTGAAAACTATTTCCTCTTAAAAATACCTTTCATAGTGACAGCCTGTAAAATTTCCCCCAAAATACTTAATTTCACGTTGCCTTGTAAGGCAAAACTTCTAAATCATTGCTATCAGAAGAAAATGATAAATATGCTAGTTCACACATTCATAAATAAAAAGTTTTAAAAATAATAAAGAAAGGACTCATTTTGCAGGATCCATAACCCTACCTTGCAGTGCATAGCAGAAGTTTCTCTCCAGGGCTCTGTCCAGTCTCTACTGCATTAATTAGCCAAGGAGAAAGAGTTTCAGATTAAAGTTTTATGTCAGTAAGGTATTAGATATTCATCATCATATGTAGCTTGACTTTATGTTGACAGATGGAGAGCTAGTGATCCTTTGAACCATTAACTTGAAAACATTAAAGTAATATCAGCCTGTGGTAGCAGCAGCCAAGAATTTAAAGTTTCTAGTTTTTTTTTTTTTACACCTCAGAGTTAGTGTTATTTGAAAAACTCAATGTTAGAAGACCATCTTCAATCAACTTTGCAGTTGTACTCTATGATAGACCTGATTTCTTATTCAAGTTTTATTTTTAGGGGGAAAATGTAACCTCTGTAGAGTGCTTGACTTTTGCTATTAGATTTTTATCTTTCAGGAATAGTGAGGGTAAATGTATTTTTACAGGTGATTAGTTTGGTTGTGGATATGGTGGCATATCAAGAGTGTTTAGTGAGTAATAGTTTTTATTAATATTTACTATGCAGTCAGTGCTTGTAGCTTGTAGTGTAAGGCTTTGCATATAAAGGAAAATTTAATGAATTTATAAGATAAGATAAAACGCTTCCTATAAAACTTTATTTCTATCTCAGCAGATAGGAGATTACGTTCATTTGGTACATTTGCTTGTTGATCCCAGTAATAAGACCTGTGAGCTTTCCCAAAGAGTCACACATTGAAACTTTCTTGCCTTTTCCCTGCTATTATGCTGGCTTAGTCTGTGATTTAAATGATTAAGCCATGCCATGCGACACTTTGTGCTTTTCCTCTATGTAATGTGTGTCTCCAGCTGCTCTTGTAGAGGGTTTTGTTCTTTTTCCAACAGGAAGGAATCTCCACCCACATCGGCTTAAAGAGCTTTATTAATGTCAACCAAGATGCAAAACAGCAAGTTCCAATACTGCTTGCAGATGTAGAATTCTGACTATCATGCCTGTGTGTGTGTGTGTGTGTGTGTGTGTGTGTGTGTGTGTGTGTAAAGGAAACTGGGCTGTATGATAACTCACATGTATTATGAATATAGCACTCAGATTATTTCATTTAATCTCTACAACACACTTTCACACAACATGCACTACTTTTACATGGTATCCACATGGGGGTAAAGCTAATAGTCATAAGATTTTAGCATGTTGTGGAGTATTAAATAAGAAGTAATTCCAAGCTGTAATCAGCCCAATCTGTCTAACCTCAGAGGGCATGTTCTGTCAAACACTTCATCGTGATCCATGTGGTGAGCGTTTAGTACTTCCGGCCACCGGCACTAAAACATGTTTCCACTCTACACCACCATAGCCAGCCTTGCCAGAGAACACTGCAAAGTTCAGATGCTGGCTCTTGAGACTTGTAGATTTAACTTATCAGATGCATGTCTCCGCCATTGCCAATTTGAATTTGTAAATTTTCTCAAGGAAGCAAGGGCAGCCCAGAATTTCCTTCTGTGGTAACAGCCCTGCCATCCAGTCAGTATTCAAGACCATGGTGGTCCTCAGAGTTGTCGTGACAGTGATGATCTGGACTCCCAGCCTTTGTTTCTCCAGTTTCCAAGTTGAGCTGCTCCCCTAGTCATTTCCCCATCAATTCTGAGATATGTTCTACAAATTCCTGTAGTGCTTATGCTAATCAGAGTTGAGTTCCATATTTTACAGGCAAAGAATTGGTTTAACATGAGTGGTAATAAATTAGATTTCTAGTTGTTAGTGCTAACAGTTGATAAGAGATATAATAAATATAAGTGACATTATTATCTCAATTTCTGATGGTTGTAACATTTAATATAGTGTCACAGTTAATAGAAAAAAATACAAAGTGTTGTTACTTGGGTATTTATAACAAGTGATAATTTTTGTGAAATATTTATGACCAGAAATTTATTACTATCATGTATAATTTCAACACCAGTAAATATATTTACTAATGGTAATTTTTGTAACTTTTTACTATGAAGTAATTCTTCATTTTTAAATTTTAAAATAAAATCTGAGTTTATTTTTTCTTATCAGGGTTGTTTACTTGCATTCACTCAGAAATAGAGAGAGGATTTAGTTTTAATTCATTTTCTGAAATATAAAAAACTTGTTCAAATTTTTAGTACTCTGATTCCTTATTTCTGACCACATTTTGAAATAGTACACTTAAAAAAATCTTAAGATGTTTAATTGAAATAGAATCCAACAAATATAAGTACTTTGTTAATACATAGATTACTGAAGAAATTCTGTACTTGGTCATGTATAGTGCTTCTGGGCAGCAATTCAAATTTCTTATTTGTCAATATCTTCCAATATTCTGAGAATTGTGCAAATGCTACGGACTGCTTCTACTTCCCTGCATAAAAAGATTTTAAATATTAATGGTTTTGGTCCTTCAAAGAACAAAAGTGATTCTGTCATTATTCCCACTCTACAAGGTAAGAAAACTGGCAAGAAAGCCCACCCTGATAGAGCAAGTGTCTATCAAGGACAGACAGACAGACAGACAGACACACACACACACACACACACACACACACACACACACACACACACACACACACCTGGCCTCACAACATGCTTTCCCATGAATTAACTCTGCTGTCCCTTGAATCTTCACACACAAACAGCATCCAAGTGAAAGGTCCAAGTTATTTATTAGATTTCATTATTTAGTCCCAAATAAAGTCTTCAACATCTCATCTTCCATACAATAATCTTAATGTAGATAAGTAGGGTGACATGTGTTCAGAAGGCTATCATTGACGTATCTGATGTACCAGCCTTTCTAAGAGTCTACCGCTCACGTTGCGGGATTGGGATCCCGCAGTGGTTGGGATTCAGCAGTGGTTGGGATGAAACATTGCGCCTTGCAAATGCTGGGCAGGCTGTTTCCCAGGAAGATCCACGTGCTCCCAGATGGCCATTGCTGTGGCTTAGGGTACATGTAAACCGCTATGGGGCAGTCAGTGAACTGGGGAGTTGGAATACATTTCGCAAAGGATTTTTCAAAAATAGTTCTCCTGCTGAGGTGTATCTCAAATAGATGAAGAGATTATAGTCAAATAGTATTTGAACTGACAAGATTCTGCATTTATTGTGCTTGTAAATTTATCTAGAAGGAAGTCAAAAGGAACAGTTTTTTGAGATATTTTGACAAATCACATGATACTAGACATTGGTGGATAGTGTCCAGGTGATCAGTTATTATATGTCCAGTGATATTTTTATTACAGGAGAACTGACCACGTATCTTCCTTTGACCTTAAACCATAATCTTAATTAATTCTGTGTCTGATATCAAAGGTAAGAAATATATGATGTCAAATAATTCAGCCGGTGTTTGATAGGTAATGTCACTGGAAAGTATACCAGGATATTCAAGTAAGAGAGATAGGAAAAATGTTTTTGTTTTCTAGCTTACAACAGATAATGCATGAGACAGATTATGCATTTTAACTAATATTATTGTGCTTAAATATTTTGTTGAATGTTATGTTTGGAAACCTGTGCTTTAAGATTTTGTGCAGACAAACATTTTCTTTGGTAACTGGTAAAACTAGATGGAACATGTGTCCACACTATAGATAATACTCTCCAAACAGTGAATGAAACATAAAACTATATGACTCAGAGAAAGAAATGACTTACTATATAAAACAATATATTCAAATCAAGCAAATACAAAAAAAGTATAAATTGTGACTATGAAATAATTAAACATCAAGACAAGACTATGTTTTCCAAGTCTTCTTAGCTGATGATAGTGTGCTTTCAATTTCCTTTCAATCTTTAACTGTTAGGCAGTCAAACTGGAAATTTTTATAATTCACATCCAAAGAAGGAATAGGCTAGGACAGGTGATGTAAGGCAGTGGGATATAGCTAAAGGACCAGGGTAGGGTGTGCAAGAACTGGGTTTACTCCTCAGCACTGCAGAAACAAAACAAATCACGAAGGAAAAGACTTACCTTAAATATCCAAGCATATTTGGACATAAGTTAAAATATAAACTTAGTTTATATGATTAAAAATCATCACCAAAATGAATCAACAAATCAGATCTTCCCTTGTTGAAAAGCTTATGCACAACAAAATAAATCACCAATGGAGTGAAAAAAACAACACACAGAGTGGGAAAAAAATTATAGCCACTTGTCCCACAGGCCAAGGACTTACATATAGAACATATAAAGGACAAAAAAAAAGAAAGGAAAAAAAGGGGCTGGGGGTTTAGTGCAGTGGTGTGAGTGCCTGCTTGGCAAATGCAAGGTCATGAGTTCAATCCCCGGTACCAAGAAAAAAAAAAAAGAAAGAAAGAACATATAAAGGACTCAAAAAATCAGACCACCCAAAATCAAAGACCCAGACCCAAAATGTGAATCTGAGATGAATATGCTATTGTCAAATAAAGAAATACAAATGGCAAATAAACACATGAAAAGGGTGAAACATCATTGGTCATCTGAGATAGGCAAACTAAAACGAAACTGAGATTCCATCTCACCCAGAAAGGATGGCTATCATCAAAAAATCATCCAATAACAAGTGTTGGAGGAGATGTGGGGAAACAGAAACCTTTCTCCACTATTGGTAGAAATGTAGACTGGTGCAACCACTGTGGAAATCAATATGAAGATTCCTCAAAAAGCTAGGATCAGACGTCCGATTAGACCCACCTATTCCCCTTCTGGTTATTTTTCCAGAAGAATTTAAAAACATAATATCACAGAAATATATATGTGCCCATGTTTATAGCAGCACAATTTGTAATAGCTAAATCTTGGAATCCATCCAAATGCCCATCAACTGAGGAATGGATACAAAGATGTAGCTTTTTAATGTAGTGGGGTACTACTCAGCCATAAAGAAGGATAAACTGGAGACTTTTATAGGTAAATGAATGCTACCCCAGACCATATTCATAAGTGAAATAAATCAGACTTATACATGTAAACATCATTGTGTCTCACTAGTGTGAGAAACTGAATGGGTAAATAATATCCAAAATGTCATACTATGAGTTGGGAAGAAACTGATCAAAAGAAAAGATACGGTGATTGATAGCATCAAGGTCTGGGAGTGTGGGCAGCTGCCCTGAAGATGGCAGGATTCACTGGGATGCACACTCTGGTTTTACTATTGCTTGCTTTTGGGGTCTTGTAATGTCTCCAATGTTTAGTTTTTATTGGTGTTGTTGTGTGCTGCTGAGACATCATGGTAACCATTGTAAATCACCTTGTATTGCTGTTTTATATGACTTTTTTGCTTCATGCTTTTCTAGGAATTGTTTTGTTTTATCTTGCTTTGTTTTGTTTTTCCTGCTAATACAGAAATGATAGATATACATGTAGAGACTCATGCATGTGTAGAGCTTATAAACAGCTTACGAGAACCAACCATATAACACATGTTGAAATGAACAACTACTTTGAAGAAAAAGAGACACTAGAATACCCAGTGCTGATTCCATAATGTCATGATGTGTAATCCAGAAAAATTATCATTCTTTGTTCAAAGTGGTTTTAGCTTGTTTTGCTTTGTTTAAGTTCAACACACATGAAGGTATGGACAGCCATTTTGAGGAGAATGAGAAACACTATGACAGCCATTCTCGGCTTCCCTATTGTCTGGTCTTGAAGACCGGAAATGCCCTCCTCGTCCTGCTCAGATCAATTCCATACTATGTTGTTTCATGTGAATTCCCTGTATGTGACAATATGGAGAACTATTTGGAAGAAAACAAGAGTCAATACGATAGAGAGTGAATATCTCTGATTGTCTAGTTTTGAAATTTATATCTCTTACACTGCTTTCTTTTGATCCACTTTGTTCTGTTTTGTTGTGTTTAATTTTACCCCTTTGATATAATTGCATGTATATTTGAGTGGGTAAGATGGATGACCATATTACTGTTTTTGTCAGATCGTGGAACAGAATTGTTAACAGTCTCACGGTTTGAATGTTTACTTTACATGTTTTAACTTTGTAAATTGAACAACTATTTCCAAGAAGTCAGTATGTAACTTGTCAAGTAATAATTTCTTAGGTTTTTTTGTTGTTGTTCTTTTCCTTTATTCCTTGGAATTCTGTATTGTTGCTATCCTTTATTCTGTTTTTTTCCTCTTTAAATAAAATTTAAAAAAAGAAAAGATATGATTGGGGAAATGGAAAAGAAGAAAGAAAACAGAAAAAAATATATATATGCAAGATACTTAAGATAGTTATACAGCTGCTTTCTCTTAGTTCATTCAAAGTTTGTGTTAATATTGTTTGGATAATATTTATGCCTACATGTTATACTCTGAATAACTGTTATGACTGCAACAACACACAATGTATTAATTATTGTAACTGTCCTACTAATCTGTTTTGAAACTCTATTTCACTTTTATTTTTCTTTTCACCTTTTTAAAATAAAAATTTAAAGAACCACTAAAATGAAGCTTCTAGACCTAACAAAACCCTAATGCATTGAAATACTTTCTCTTAAAACAAATCCTAACAACACTCTTTGAAGAATTTGCTTTCTTGCAAAATGCTCACTTTATTTCCAGTCTGTGTTTCTCTGAGTATTTGGCAAACTTCATTTAAGAAAGTTGATCCTCTACTTGCTTCCTTATGGTCACATGTATCATATACTTTTTGGCACAAGTGGGTAAAGAGGAGAAAAATCACTCCCTGCAGCAGAAGTGCGTGTCGCCCAAGTCACATAATAATTTTTTAACTTAGTTGGAATTTATAGACTAGTATGTTGTGAGTAGCGTTGTTCCTACCATAAGAATGCCTTTCATGTACGACCTACAGAATGTGCTTAATAACCCATGGTTTACTGTTTGGAACAATTTCAACAAAGGACTAATTTCAGAGTGCTGAGCTTCATGGACGGGACTGGGCTTCCTTTCCTCTCAGCTGTGTCCATTACTGACTGTGCATCTGTGAGGTTTAATTTCCCAGGTGTTTTCTGGGACATGTTCACATTGAGAGAAGTGACAAGATGCCAGAGTGGAGTCACCAGAAAATCATATACCGAAGACTTTGTTGAAAGTGTTTGTCATTTAGAGACACTGTTTGTGTACAGTTTAAGTATTTGCAACAATTACTTTAGAATATATCTTTCCAAATTTATATTTTATATATATAATATATATTATATATATATATTTGGATAATACATATATACATTTGCATAATATATATATTTAGATATATATAATATATATAATTGGGTAAGTATTATAGATATCCAAATATATATCCAAATAGATATCCAAATATATATCCAAATAGATATCCAAATAGATATCCAAATATATATAATATAAATTTGGAAAGATATATTCTGAAGTAATTGTTGCAAATACTTAAACTGTATTATATATAATACTTATCCAATTATATAGTTTTTTCTTAATTTCTTAATATTATTCATGTGAAGGATTATCATAATAAACTTTAAAGTGATAAATTTCACTTTCAAATTTTGATAGATGACTAAGGGCAGGAGAAATAAAATAAAGGGTAACACCTGTTCCCTTCCCATAGTGACAGGATCCAAAATCTCTCAAAGTACTTAGAACAGTCAAGCTTGTGTGTTTGAAATTCTTTGTGAGATTTTATACTGTTGTTTTCTTTGGGCTCTGTTACATGTACAATTATCTTTATCAACATAACACAAACATTTTGGGGGTTCTATTTTCATTGAAATATCCTAAGAAACACTGAGCAGGTATTATTCTCAAGTACTCTAAAACAGAAAGAGGTTGCTTCATTTGGGTTGAAAATTCTGGTGCTCTCATGTCATACAATGCTATTTCTCCTGTGACTCCAATCTATCCTTTAATTGTTGATTTTTCAACATTCACTCTCAGAGAATGTATGTGTATATATGCATATCTTAAATGCTACAGGGATGACTATATTATTTATATACTTACAGGAACTACTTCCTACAGTAGTTCTTGGAATACTAGAGGACAAAAGGAAAAAGAAATCTGAATAAGTTGATTGTTAAAAAGTCACACAGTCAACCCCAGGATGCATGAGAGGTACCAACAGGCTTATCCAGACTACACTCCGCGAGCTCCGGGCAGTGAGCAGGGCCCAGAATCTACCCCTGGGCCCAGACCTCACGCATTCTGGTGGAATCCCCACGCACAGGGAAAACTAAGAACTCTGCTCTCAGGCAGTAAGACCATGCCCTGTGTCTGAGGCCACTCCCAGAGGCAAGAGAAGGACCAGAAGGCCTAAGTAGATTATGTTCAGTGAACTACAAGCAGTAAGCAGGGCCCAGAATCCACCCCTGGGCCCTGACTGCGCATGCCTTTCCAGAATCCCAGAGCACAGGACAAACTTGGAACTCTGCTCCCAGATGAACCTTGGACTACAATGGATTATCTGAGCTAGCTTGAAGGGAGATTAAGCCCTCACTGAAACAGAAGGTCTCAGCTGGCTCCAGTCAGTGTGGTGAGTATGCCCCTAAAATAAAGATGTACAGAGGCTAAATAGGGCCAGTAGTAAAACTCCCTCCAACTAACTGTAAGACCTTGGTAAGTCTGACAAGAGTGAGGGTGACCCCTTGCTACACACAGAAAACATTAGGCAGAGTGAGGAGTGCACCGAGAAGGACTCCCTCAACTTGAAGAAAATCAAAAGGACTTATGAGACACACAGACACACAATAGTGACATAGTAGAGCCTCATTCAAAACAAACACTGTAGACAGGGAGATTTGATGAACTGAAATAACCTGAAGATAAAGTACTAGCAGGAACTAAAAGTTGATCTAAATCAATACTACTAGACTTGTGAGCCCAGGAAGAATATAGGACTCACCCAATAGACCCCGCAGCAGGAAGTGAGGTGACTGGCCCATCTATTCATTGTGGGACCTGGCAATTGGGCAAACATCAACCTTACAGTAGGACACCAAGATACACACTACCAACAGTTGACACTAGTGGGTCTGAAGGACCAAACACTAGCTCGAAAGGGGAAAATGGCAAAATGAAAAAGCAAAATGCAATCTCAAACATCCAGTCCACCAGGAGCAAGTACAGGAGACACTGAAATAGAGGACTCCAAAAGCAACACACTGGAAATCTCTGAAAAGATAGAAAATGAAATAAAAAACCAACTCCATGGGACCATAGAGGAAATCAAATTAGAAGTACTCTCCCAGGTAAAGATAGAAGTAACAACCTTAGTAAAGGACTTGCTGAGCACAGCTAAAGAAGAAATAGAGAAAAAAGTACAGAAGCATGGGAAACTGAAACCTTGAATGAACAATATAGAAAACAAGCAGAATTCATAAAGCAAACTGAAAGAGACATCCAAGAAACAAAATAAATTCTATTCAAAGCATGCAAAACCATTTAAATGAAGCTAAAGATAGGATTTCATAACTTGAGGACAGGATCGCAATTAGCAATCATGAAAGGATAGAACTTTTAAAAATAACAAATCAGCATGAAATGACAATCCAGAAGCTTCAAGATGATGCCAAGAGCAACAATATAAGATTAATGGGCATTAGTGAAGACACTGGAGTCACTACAAATGACATAACTAAAATATTCACAGAAAGAATAAGATAAAATTTCCTAAAAAGGGGAAAAAATCTGATATGCAGATAAATGAGGCATATAGAATGCCAAACAATCACAACCAACATAAATCTACACCCAAACTCATAATAATTAAGATTTCAGACATACAATGTAAAAACAGAATACTAAAAGCTTTTAGAGAAACATACAAATCACCTATCAAGGAAAGTCCATTAGAATCAGCAGAATTTTTAGCACAAACCCTCACATCAAGACATGCTTGGAGTGAGATATTTCAAGCCATGAAAGAAAACAACTTTCAATGCAGACTGATGTACCCAGCAAAACTTTCATTCAAATGTAATGGAGAAACAAGATATGTCCATAACAAAGAACAACTGAAGAAATACATGTTCACCAAACCAACCCTAGAAAGAGTATTGAAAGACATACTAGGCAAAGATAAAAATGACCACAATCCCCTGAACAACAGAAATAGACGGCCAGGTAGGTCAAGCAATTAAATAAGGGGGAAAAGCAGAAAGCAAACAATTGGAACATAACATGGCAAAGTCAAACCAGTACATATCAGTGATATCCATAAATGTAAATGGCCTCAATTCAACTATCAAAAGAAATAAGTTGACAGAATGGATCAAGAAACATGATGCCACAATATGCCTGTATACAAGAAACACATCTGACCCAAAAGGAAACTCACAGGTTAAAAGTCAAAGGATGGAAAACAATATTCCGTGCAACAGGAACACAGAAAGAAGCAGGGGTAACTATTCTATTGGCAGACAATGTGAACTTCAAACATGAAATGATTAAAAGAGACAAAGAAGGTCACTAAATACTTGCAAGTGGAAAAATCCAAGAGGAATAACTAATAATTATAAATATATATGCACCAAACACAGGAGCACCCAACTATATAAGACAGATACTAATGGACATGAAAAACCAATACACAAGAAAACAATTATTTCAGAGGACCTTAACAGCCCATTGTCACAAAGAGATAGATCAACTAGACAAAAAGTCAGCCAAGAAATAATAGAACTGATTCATACCTGCGAGGAATTGGACTTAGTTGATGTTTACAGAGTGTTCCACCCAACCCCACATCAGAATACACATTGTTCTCAGTTGCACATGGGACATTCTCTAAAATAGACCATATATTATCTTGTAAAACATCCTTAAGTAAATAACAAAGGTATTGAAATTATCCCATGCATAATATCTGACCATAGCACACTGAAATTGGAAATTAATGACAAAAGAAATTGTAAAACTGGCATAAATACATGGAAATTAAATAAATTTTGAATAGCCAGTGGGCTACAGATGAAATTGAAGAAGAAATAAAGCAATACCTACAATTCAATGAAAATGCAAAAACAACACACTGTGATCTGTGGGATGCAATGAAAGTGGTCTTAAGAGGGAAATACATAGCAATAAATTGTCATATTGAGAAAACAGAACGAGTACAAATAAACAAACTAATGCTTCATCTCAAGCTTCTAGAAAAAGAAAAGCAAGTTAAACCCAAAGCTCATAGAAGAGAGGAAATTGTAAAGACTAGAGCAGAAATCAATGCAATTGAAACTAAAAAAAAAAAATACAAAGAATTACTGAATCAGGAAGCTGGTTTTTGTGAGAATAAACAAAATTGACAAACCTCTAGCTAACCTTATAAAGAAAAAGAAAGAAAAACCCAAATTCATACAATAACGATTGAAAAGGGGGAAATTACTACAGATCCCATGGAAATTCAAAAGATCATGAATACCTATTTTGAAAATATTTATTCACATAGAGTAGAAAACACAGAGGAAATGGAAGATTTTTATAAGCACATGAACTACCAAAGCTCAACCAAGAAGATATAGCAATTTTGAATAACCCTATATCAGCTATTGAAATTGAAAATGTAATAATAAACTTACCAACAAAGAGAAGCCCAGGTCCTGATGGATTCACAGCTGAATTCTACAAGAAATTTAGAGAAGCTTTGAGGCCAATACTCCTTAAAGTCTTCGATGAAATTGAAAATGAAGCAATCCACCCTAAAACATTCCTGGAGGCAAGTATTACTCTCATACCCAAACCAGAGAAAGACAAAACCAAAAAGGAGAACTATAGGCCGATCTCACTAATGAACATAGATGCAAAGATTCTCAATAAAATACTGGCAAATAAAATGAAGCAAATCATCAAGAAGATTATACATTATGACCAAGTAGGGTTCACTCCAATAATGCAGAGATGGTTTAGCATACGCAAATGAATAAATGTAATACACCACATCAACAGAGCCAAAAACAAAAACCACATGGTTTTCTCAATAGATGCATAAAAAGCTTTCCATAAAGTCCAACACATGTTCATGATGAAAACTCTTCAGAAACTTGGAATACACGGTGTCTACCTCAACCTTATAAAGGCCATCTATGACAAACCAACAGCTAATATTATATTAAATGAACAAAAACTGAAAGCTTTCACTTAAAATCAGGAACAAGACAAGGATGTCCACTACCACTATTCCTTTTCAATATGGTTTTAGAAACCCTAGCCAGGGCAATCAGACAAAAGAGAGAAATAAAAGGAATAAAGATAGGAAAGGAAGAAGTTAAATTATCTCTATTTGCAGATGACATGACACTTTATATAGAAGTCCAAAAAACCCCAATAAAGACTACTACAGGTAAAAACAAATTCAGCAGTGTAGCTGGCTACAAAGATGATGCTCAAAAATCAATAGCATTCCTTTACTCAAACAAGAAACTCACTGGGAGAGAAACTACTGAAATATCACCCTTCACAATAACGTCTAAAAAAATGAAATACTTAAAAATCAATGTAACTAAGAATGTAGACCTATATGCTGAAAATTATGCTATGCTAAAAATGGAGATTGAAGAGGATATTAGAAAATGGAAAGATGTTCCTTGCTCTTGGCTAGGAAGAGCCAACATTGTGAAAATGGCCATACTCCCAAAACTGTTATACAGATTTAATGTAATCCCAATCAGAATAGTATTGACATACCTCACAGATCAAGAGAAAACACTCTTAAAATTCATTTGGGAACAGAAGAAACCTAGAATAGCAAAGGCAATTCTGGGCAATAAAGAAAAGGCAAGAGGCATCTCAATTTCTGATTTGAAACTGTACTACAGAGCCACAGTGATAAAATCAGCACGGTACTGGCAAAGAAATAGACCTGAGGATCAATGGAACAGGTTAGAAGATGCAAGTATAGGTACAAAGACACTCAGCCACCTGATATTTGACAAAAGGGCTAAACATGTTCACTGGAGGAAGGATAGCCTCTTTAATAAATGGTGTTGGAAAAATTGGCTCTCCACATGCAGAAAACTGAAACTAGATCCATGCTCATCACCATGCACAAAACTGACATCTAAATGGATCAAAGACCTAAACATTAAAACAGAAACACTAAATCTTTTGGAAGATATGGTAGGTAGAAGTCTTGGAGACATAGGGATAGGGAAAGAATTCATGAACAAAACGCAAACTGCATGGGAAACGTTTCAAAGAATCAACAAATGGGATCTCATATTATTGAAAAGTTTCTGCACTTCAAAAGAAATCACCAACAGAGTGAAAAGAAAACCCACAGAATGGGGAAGAATTCTAACCAGCAACCCCTCAGACAAAGGACTTATATCAATAATATATAAAGAATTGAAAAACATCAAGCACCCCAAATTCAAAGACCCTCTCCAAAAATGGGCATCTGAGATGAACAAACAATTCTCAGATGAAGATATACAAATGGCAAATAAATACATGAAGAAATGTTCACCATCACTGGTCATTCAAAAATGCAAATTAAAACAAATTGAGATTTCATCTTACTCTGGAAAGAATAGCTGCCATCAAGAAATCAACTGATAACAAATGTTGATGAGGCTGTGGGGAAAAAGGAATGCTTCTCCATTGTTGGTGGCAGTGTATACTGGTGCAACCACTGTGGAAATCAGTATGGAGAATTCTCAGAAGACTAGGATTGGAAGTTCCATTCAACTCACCTATTCCCCTCCTGGGTATTTTCCCAGAAAAACTGAAAAGGTGATATAACAGTAATATATGTGCACCCATGTTCATAGCAGCACAAATTTTAATAGCTAAATCTTGGAAACAACCAAGATGCCCATCAACCGCAGAGTGGATGAGAATGATGTGGTATTTTTATGCAATGGAATACTACTCAGCTATGAAGAGGGATAATCTTGAGACCTTCATAGGTAAATGGAGACAACTTGAGACTATCTTCATTAGTGAAATAAACAAGAGTCATATTTATAAATATCACATTGTGTCTCTAGTGTAAAAGGTAATAGGAACTGTAGGAGTAATAAAACCCAAAATGCGTAATTGCTACTATAAAAAAGAGATGAAAGGAAAGTGCTCTAAAGGATATAACTGCATGTATGTTTAAGTGTATAAGATGGATGACCATATTACTGTTTTTGTTAGATCATAGAACAGAACTGTTAACAGTTGCACTATTTGAATGTCTACTTGTATGTTTTAATTTTGTAACTTGAACAACTATTTCCAGGATGACAGTATGTAATTTATCAAGTAGTGATTTCTTAGTGTTTTCTTTTCTTTTCTTTTTTCTTTGGAATTCTGTATTGTTGCTACCCTTTTTTCTGTTTTGTTTTGTTTCTCTTTAAATAAAATTTTAAAAAAATATCCCCCAAAAGTCACACTTTCCCTTCATCTGAGATCTCACAGTATATCAGCTTGGTATAGTGCTTTCCAAAGTATAACCCAACAGCACTAACCCTGTGATATGAAAACAAAACTTCCATTTAAAAAATCAGTTCAAAAATGCTGCATGTTTGTTTCTCTTTAATAACAAAACAAACATTAATATTCATAAACATCTAAAAGATAGTGTATTAGAAGAAACTTGACATTTTCAAAATGTAATTGACTCCCGAAACCAGAAAACTACTTAATACTTACTAATAACACTGAGTTTTGGAATAGACTTTATGGGGAATTAACCTGGTTGCCCAGAAAGGGTTCCCAAGGAATTAGGCACTCTTCAAGTCACACATAGAAAGTTGAATGTAGTCGATTCTTCCATATGAAGAAAGACTGTCATTTTTGTTAGGTATCTGTGATTCCAAATATTGAAATTCATTGATTTTAAAAGATTGTAAGAAAAGAAACAATACACTTTTCTAAAAGTGCTGTAGACCTAAAAATAGTGTTTGGTAATTATTTTTCTTAAAATTTCTTAAAATTATTGTGCAAAAATTGTATCATTTTGAACTATTTTATACTACAGTCTATATACCTTTATCTTCATCTACAGAGATTTTTTTTTGATTAGACATGCCTTAAGATTGTGGTTGAAGTCAGTTTATGAAAAAAAAATTCTTTTTCAAGGAAACTTATTTTGACTGAAAAATAAGTAGGCACTTGTTTTCTAGCTTACATAAAAATTAATTGTTTTCCAAAATAATTATAAAATAATAATTACAAGGATTATTACATATTCATAAAATAAACAAGAAATGAAAAAAATACCCTGATAATTAAATTATGCTGCTAGTAACTATAGTACAAAACAAACAAAAAACCCAGAACTAGACCTATACCAATCTGATCAAATGATCTTTTTCAAAAGAGCAAAGTTAATGCAAATGAAGGAAGGATCATATTTTCAACAAATATTGCTGATTGAAAATATTCACATCCAGAAAACAAAATGAGATATTGACATTATACCTTTCATAAAATTAATTCAAAATGAATTGTAGACCTAAATGAAAAACACAAAATTATAAACTTTTGAAAAGTAGATATTGGAGAAAATACTAGTGATCTTGTTTGAGATAATTTAGAACAGAAAAAAAAGCACAGCTCATAGAAGATAAAGCAAGGTGAATGTAATAAAATTAAAAACCACAGTTTTGTGAAGAAACTGGGGTGTGTGTGTGTGTGTGTGTGTGTGTGTGTGTAAGCATAGAGTAGGATTTGCTATTTGCAAAATAGTCAGAGAACCCAAACTCAACTAAAGGAACCAATAGTTCCATTAAAATTAAGCTGTAGATCTGCACAGACATCAGCAAAAAATGCATACATATTACCAATATATTTACAATATATTCATAATGCTTTATGTTACCAGAGAAGTACAAATGAAGGAAATGAGCAGACAATATACATTTATTAGAGCAGCTAAAATTGAGAGCCCTATCCACTGTGAACACAAGTGAGCACATGGAGAAACTGTTACATTATTATTTATAACAATGGAAATCGGAACAACCACTTAAAAGGGAGTTTGGAAAATTTTTAGACAACTAAATATGATTTTGCCATACGTTTGAGAAATCATTCTCCTGAAATTTTTTCCAGAGGAATTCAAAGTATATATCCACACAAAATTATGCACTGCATTTATTAGCCATCTTATTCACGATTGCCAAATATTACAAGAGACAAAGATGTTTTTCTGTAGGGTGAATGACAGTAAAAGAGGAACTTTCAGATGGTAGAATATTACTTGGTGATAAGAAGAGATGATCTATGAAGCCATGACCAGTTATGAAAGGACTTTAAAATATCACATATGGCAGGATTCCAACTCTGATATTCTGCAAAAAGCAAAATTACAGAGACAGTAATAAGTCCGCTGGTTGTCAGGAGTGTTGTGAGAGGCAGAGAGGAATTAATAGAGGGAGCACAGGGTATTTTTAGGACGGTGGGACTATTATGCATGATGCATACCATGGATGCATATATATTTATCACAACCAATAAATTGTACAGTGCAAAATGTGAATACTGATGTAAACTGTGGACTCCAGTTACACTATTGTATGGGTGCCGAAACTCATCAATTATAACAAAGGCATCACATTAATGAAAAACAATACGGGAAGTTAAATGTTTTGGGCAGGGAGGTAAAGCATACTTTGAGAACTACTTGTACGCCCTGCTCCACTGTCTGTAAGCCGAAAACTGTTCTAAAACTTAAAATATACTAATTAGAACTTTGAAAATATGGTGACAGCGCCAAAAACACATGAGAATATAATTGCTCCCCATACTAGACACGTCGTATGGGAAATTATCCCTAGAATAGACAATTGCTTTAAAACATCAATCTAATGTTTATCTTGCCTTTATTCCCTGTCATCTAGATTATTTATTTATTTATCCATTCATTTTTAAGACAAGGTCTCAGTGTGTTGCACAGGCTGGTGATCAGTTTATGGACTTGACCGATCCTCCTGCCTCAGTTTCCCCAGTAGGTGGTATCACAAATGTGTAACTTTTACAAAGTATATTCAAATGTTTACTCCTGTAGAAAGTTTTTCTTCGCCTTGGTTATTTGCAGGCAGTAATGCATTGTTATCATTTAGATGCAAAACATTCCCCCCAAGTCTTCTATGTTCAGAGGTGGGGGTTACGGCACATGCGTGGGTTGTGAGAGCGCTTTGCTCAGCAGTGGATGAATCCTTTCACACGCTCACAGCTGAATGTGGCTTAGAGGTTGGGGCTGGTGAGGGACTGGCACTGGCCATGATCTGCAGCGGTGTGTTCTTGTCCTCTCTTCTCTCCTCCCTTCTCTCTCTCTCTCTCTCTCTCTCTGTCTTTCTCTCTCTCTCTCCTCTTCCTGGCGGTCACACAATGGGCAGCTTTCCTCCACCTTTCTTTCCACCATGCTGTTTTGACTTTGAACCAGCCAACTCTACATTAACTGAACACTTTCAAACTGGGATCCAAAATAACCTCTTTTCCTTTAAATTGTGAGTGTTATATATTTTATCCCAGTACTGGGGAGGTGACGTTCATAAACTCAAAAATTAAGATTTTTTTATGTGCTTCTAGCCAGAAATCCACATACCAAGAGAATAATCTCATTGTCTATAAGGACAAAAGAGTTGGTTGAATCAGGTTATAATTATTATACTAAGGGCTGATTCTAATCCAAATGCTAGTTTATTTCACAGATTGGTTTACTGGAATATATTGCCTGTGGCAAACTTAGGGGTGATGAAATGGTCTGCTGAATAGAGGACTCGATAATTCAGGGGCACTTAACAAGAAACTGAGTTAACAGTGGTACAAGATCTGGTTTCACAGGTCATTTTATTCTCATTTATTAGTCACTAAGATACTTCCTGGATGTTCACACTAGAACAATTGTGAAGTTGAGAGATATGTGGTATCGTGTGAATGGAGAGTTAGAAATTGCCATGAGACATTTAAGGAATAAAAAAATCAAAACTATATATAAAGGCAGAAAGTGTGAAATATTTTGTACTTCTGACATTATTTTCTACAGTGTGAAGTTGCTTTAGTGTGAGGTCTATAAAAACAAGTCTATAGAGGCACACGCATACACATATGCGCACACTCACGCACACACACACTTTGGCCAGTAAGAAGAAATACCCAAGCTAATACATAGAGAAAGTTACCTGAGGACATTTTGGTAGTTATTTTTTATTACAGAACCTGTAGGTTGAGACATCACTGCTTTTCAGAGTGTATTTATGATAACCTCTTTATGCCAATCAGTTTAATACTCTCTTTCAATTTATTTCCTGTCTTTGCAATCCAGAAAGCAACCTCCAATGCAGAAATTTGCTGAAATTCTCTCAAACTGTGTCATGTGAATATCCCTTTTGTCTCAGATGACAGCGTTATCTTTTGAGAATCTGAATGTGTAGTGAAAAGCCAGTTTCTTTGTCTCTCCTTAGTTCTTTATTATAAAATACTCTTCTATTGGCCCCTTTCCAGTTTTTTTTTCCTCTGTATTTTAGTTCCATTTTTGAAGAGTTGAATATAGAAAAGTGATTGCAAAAGCTATTAGTTATTTCAAGTCTTATCTTGCTTAAGCCATTTCTGGATATAGCTTGCTTGGTCATGAACCTCTCTATTTGAATAGCTTTGATACTTTCAATTACTGCTCCTGAGGAAGCCAATGGAAATTAACATTAAAGTTGACAAATGCTTAAATAAGATTTGGATTGTTTTAAAATACTCTCACATCAGGCACTTACGCAGGTTGGAAATTCACCCTGGATCTGATTTTATTTCCTGTTCAACACGCCTAGGGGTATTTCAGGTCTCAAAATATTAGCAGAAGCTCATGGGACTCTGCATAGAATGGACAGCAGAAAGAATGACATCAGCTCTGGACAAAAGTGCTATGACACATGGTTGCTTCCAACAGCTTAATTTTCAGTGTCACACAATCCTGCTCTTGATTTTAGGGAGTGAATATGACCTTCTATTTGGGTAATTGTATAGGTTGTTAAATTTATGGTTGTAAAACTTAAGTTTACAGCCAGGGATACAGCTCAGTGGCACTTCTCTGCCTGAGACGTATGAGGTCATGAGTTCAATTCCTGGTACAGAAAAGAAAAGAAAAAGAAAACGAAAAAGAAAAGAAAAGAAAAGAACCCTTGAATTTAAATATTGTGGAAATAATCTATTTGGTAAAATGCCAGTTGTCAAATCTATTGTTCTCCTAATTTCTTATCATACTACTGTAGAAATAAGTATCTAACTAGGGGAACTGAAAAAATAATATTGAATTTTTGAAATGCCTATTACCTAAGTAGTTGTGATAGACTTGATTGGTTACATTGATACATTTCAAAATTTTTTAGAAATTGTATAACAAAAGAGAGGTCAGTAGATCTCAAAAAATTTAAATTTATGTCTTTTAAAATAATGCAAGAAAACTAATTATCTTTTCTTCACCCAACACAGATATTCACAATACTGTCTTTTATAAGCTTTCCCATTTTAATCTCAATGTCCCAGCTACCACGTATTTGAAGCAGGTACAGCAATTTTGTAGTTTATTTTGTGTATTGCATATATAATTGTTCCATGCTTTGAATTATATGGATGATTTCCTGGAATTCAGTATATTTTTTTCTCTGAATGAGAATCTTTGGAACTGATGTGGTTGGGATTACCAGAAAGTCATTGAAACTTTTCTCCGTGACAAAGGCCTTATCACCCTGCCTTTGTTGCTCCACTACTTGGGGTATGTCAGGAACTCAACAGGCAGAGATCTGTCTGGCACAGCACAGTAGGGAAGCCCTTGTGAGATAACTGAAGCAATGCGTAAGATTATACACCAGTGTGTTGTCAGTTGCCAGAAGGTGTTGGATGATAGCAGAGTTTTTAAAGTATAAATTACATACCAATTCAAATCTAAATAGTTACTAATTTATGTATAGTTTTTTAAGCTTTACTTTTACAGTCTTTATATATCTAATGTAAAGTATTGTTACACTTATCTTTCATTGAGAGGTCTCTTTGTTGTGAAACTCTTTTACAGTAACTTTAGGTTCATACTGAAGTTGAAAGGAAACAACAAAGATTTCCCATGTACACACCACTGCCACACATGGGTAACCCTCATAATCACTGTCCCCATTACCTTTGTTTATTTGTCACAACTAATGGAATTATAATGCTGGGTCATTACCAACCAAAACGTACAACTTACATAAAGGTTCACTCTGATGTTCACCCTATAGAGTTGGAAAAACACAATGAATGAGTGTTAAGATATCAAGCAAGACATTCTTACTGCCCTAAGTATCCTTTGTGCAGTGCCTGCTTAGCTCTCCCTTGTCCTCAAATTCTTAACTATTTTTGCTGTTACCATAGCTTTGTCTTTTCCTGAATGCTGTATAATTAGAATTATAACACGATGTAACCTTTCCAGGCTGGCTTATCTCACTTTACAATATGCATTTAAGTTTTCTCCCTAACCTGTATGGCTTTATAGGATGCCTTTATCATTCCACTCTCTAGAAGCAGCACACTCTCTTTGTCCATTCACTTGCCAAAAGACATCCTGGGTGCTTCCATGTTTTGGCAATTATGTATAAAGCTGCTCTAAATATTTAAGTGCAGGTATTTTTGTGGACATAGGTTTTCATCTCCTTTTGGTACATATGAAGAGTTTGATTGCTGTATATTTTGGAGATACATTATTTTTTCTATGTAACTGCTGAACTAACTTCCAAAGTATTTTTCCAGTTTACTTTGTCACCAGAAATGGATAAGAGTTTGTCTTTCTTTACAACTCCAGCATTCTGGATTTTGCCATATGTGTTGGTACCTTAGTTTTATTTCAATTTTTATTCCTTTGATGATATATGGTGTCATGGTTTATGTCGGTGGCCCCCAGGCCTCATGTATTTGCACTGTGCATTTGTGACTGGTTCATTGTCTAGTGCTTGGATTGGTGGTGTCAGTGCTACACCCTCCTAGGGGTGGAGCCAGGATGTGATGTAATGGTAGGAAGAAGGGGTTCTCTCTCTCTTGCCGGTTTCCGCTTGCTATTTGCAGCCTCCGTGAACTGTGGCCTCACCATGCCACCCTGCCTTGGAGCCAACTGAGTATGGACTGAAACCTCCAAAAACTGTAAGAAATAAACCTTTCCTTTCCCAACTTTGGGCGTCAGGTATTTTGTCTCAGCGATGAGTGAAAAGTAACTAAGACATATGGTGTAAGCATGCTTCATAGGCTTATTTGCTTAGGGACAATTTTTATAATTTTTGATGAGGTTTTTGTAAATGTCATAAATCTAATTTTTATTTGGGCTGTGTCTATTTTATTGCTGAGGTTTAGGAATTCTGTTAGATTCATTCTAGATAACAGTTCATATTATGTATTTTTGTTCTTTTTTCAGAGACTTAATCTGTGGCTTCTCTTTTTATTCTATTATGAGTTGTTTTTGGAGAGAATACACTATTAAATGTTATTAATTAATTACATTTCAAAGATCATGCCTGTGATGTTCTAGCTAAAAAGTCATGTAGGTTCTCTCCTATGTTATTTCCCAGGAATTTTATGGTTTTGTGTTTTACATTTAGGTATGTGACCAATTCTAAGTTAATTTTGGGGAAAGATGAAAGTTCTATGTCTAGATTCATTGCTTTTCATGTGGATGTGCCATCATTTTGTACCATTTATTGAAAGGATTATCCTTTCCTCAGTTTATTACCATTATTCCTTTATCAAAATCAGTTCACTGTATTCCTGTGAGTCTATTTTTGGGCTCTTTATGCTGTTTGATTGACCCATTTATCTATTCTTTCACCAATACTATCCTGTCCTGATCACTGTAGTTTTATAAGAAGTCTTGAAATTGGTGTTTCAGTTCTCTAACTCTGCTCTTTTCATTATTGAGATGGCCATTCTTAGTCTTTTGCTACTACATACAAACCTTAGATGAAGTTTGTTGAAGTCTTTTGGTATTCACAGAATAGTTTACTGCATCATCGTAAGTTTTTGTTACTATTTATAATGATGTTGAATTAATCCAGTTAGGACACAAGTTTGATTTCACTTGGGGTAATAATGTAAGTAGTCACATTGAGTTCCTACAGTTAACTAGTTTGAAAATAACCATAGGATCCACTCAACAAAAGACTACTGAGTGCTGTATTGCTTAGTGCTCTCTAGAGAGATGGAATCAATAGGATATTGAATATCAGAATTTATAATTATGAAAAGGGATTTATTTCATTGGTTTACAAGATCAATTCCTGGGTATACTCATAATGCATGTTCACAAGAAAGTCAGAGGATCCAGTAGCCGGAAAGCTAAGAATAAGAAGAATCAGAAATAAGTATAATATGAGAATGAAGGACTGAAAATAGCCCTGAGAGTTCTAGAAAGTAGTCCAGGTTGATAACTTAAGAAGCTGGAATATGAGGTCCAGGGAAGATGGAAGCAGAAAAAGATGCACAACCTCAGGCAGCCTGTCTGCCTCCTCCTGCCCAGATAGGCTGCGAGACTGTTGGGTGTTGCAACTTATAATCAGGTGTGTTTTCTCCTTAGTTTTCTGGCCACCCCGTCAACCATCTCTGAAAACACCTCCACCTCCAGAAGTTTATTTTATTAACCTCCTAGGTGTCTTTCAGTCCAGAAGCTGGCTATCATGATTAAATGCCACTAGTGTTTATAATATTCCAAATATCATGCATTATAGTTCGGTCACTATTCACAGCAAAACAATTTCAGATTTTATGAAACTGTATCCATGTCTTGATACAAACATACAATAAACTGAATTAAAAAAAGAGGAAGATGGTCTTTTAAGGGTAGCAAACATTTGCAGTGGGTTTCATAGTACATTAATTTTAGTTTGCCTCGTATGGGCACAATAAACATTGGATCAACATTATAAAAATAGAGATTATGTACTAGACTGAAGCTGAAATGTAAAATTTTCATGTTATTTGTAATTGTTTTATCTGTATCATTGCAATACTAAATCAGAGGTATTTAATGCGCATGCATAGATTCTACCATAGAAACCACAAAAGAAGAAAGAATAATTTACAAGCAAAAATAAGTCACAGCACAAGAACCTGAATGTACTGCTTTGAGGGCACTCATAGGAACAAGGGCAAAATTATAAACACAATGCTAATGTGACGAGAAACTAGCGACAACTGACTAGTTTTATTCAAATTATTAAAAAATTGTATTTTATCAGTTATAATTTAAGTTATTCCATTTTTCTTCTCAATCATTTCCTAGGACCTGGAAATATCTGATCTGCACACATATGTTGGTAAAACAATTTATGATAATCGAATCTTATAAATTTTCAGTTTAATTGTATTTGCGTATGGTAGTTTAGGAAAATTTGAAATGATCTATTCACTTGTAGAATATTAAGAATAATCCTGAGATTAGTAAAATGTTACATTGTTTTGTACACTTTTAGATGTGATTACACATGACAAGTAGATTATGACTGGAAGCACATCCATGTAAAACTCTGGAGTAATGGCAATGCTCTATTTACAGGGTTTTTTCTTCTTTTGAAATTTCAGTGTAGGTCACTTTGATATGTTCAGATTGTGAGAATTCATTCAACAACATCCTTTTTAATAGATTTATTTTCACCTAAATGTTATATTTGAATAAAACTTTCAAAATTAATAAAAAATGTTTTGTTACTCTTATATATTTACTACTAATAAGATTAAAATTTTGGGTATGTTTAAAATTTCATATTAAATTTAAAATAGGTTTCTTTTCTCCCTGATTAGATTTATCAATTAACATCATGTAAAATCACAAAAAACTAAAATAATTTAAAAACATGAAATAACTATGTTCTAAAAATCACTTAGATATCTATTTTTTATTTTAAAGAGAATAAAATCAAGCAAAACAAAACACAATAAAGCCAATCAAAACAAACCAGACTAAGTGACACAGGACTTCAAAACAATAGGAAATCAACAGCAATGGTTACCATAATGCCTCTTGTTGTCTTCCAAATAGCTGCAGATAACTTCAGACATAGTGAAAATCACAAAAGAACAGAATAGAACTAATAAAAACAAAACAATGAATGCAATAAAGGACTTCAAAACAAGATAAGAGTAAATCCAAAATGGCTACCTTAATATAGCTTGTTACCTTTGAAATACAATAAAACCAAACCAAACAAAACAGAATAAAACTCAGTCCAAAAAAACAATGAAAATGATACAGGACTTCAAAACAAGATGATAGGGAATTAACAGTGGCCACCCCCTTAGAAGGAGATCCCCCACAGGTGCTACATTGCATATTGTTATCTTCTGAATGCGTCATCGGGACTATTAGCTTTAGCCCTGCAATGTCACTAAAACCCTAAACACTACAAACATTAAATTGTATTTTACCTCACTAGCTAGCATCACAGTCCATGTTTCTCCAGATCCACCAGTTGCTTATGGTGGCAGGGGGTGGTGGCGGTGGCGGTGGTGATGTGGCGTGGTTGTGGTGTGGAGGACTGGCTCTTATTTTCCAGCCCATGCACTGGATGGGCCTGGCATCTGGCTCTCCCTGCAGTGGTACCTGCATGTGCTGATTCATAGGAAGGGCTTGTTTCTTGGTGACTTCTTGTTCTCTTCCCCCTTGGTCCATGAATGGCACTGACTCACGAGAAAAGGCTGGTATCTGGATGCCCCTAGCAGCTCACACATGGCACCAATTTACAGGGAGGGCTGGCTTCTTGATGACTTCTTGTTCTCTTGTGACTTCTTGTTCTTTTCTTAGAGACTTCAACATATAAAATTTCTTCTAACTTTTTAAGTCTTATAAAGTTCATGTATTAATAGTGTTTACAAATATCCTGTTCTTTCTTTCTTTCTTTCTTTCTTTCTTTCTTTCTTTCTTTCTTTCTTTCTTCTTTCTTTCTTTCTTTCTTTCTTTCTTTTCTTCTTTCTTTCTTTCTTTCTTTCTTTCTTTCTTTCTTTCTTCTTTCTTTCTTTCTTTCTTTCTTTCTTTCCTTTCTCTCTCTCTCTGCCATTCATTCACTCATTCAGTCATTTCTTCTTCTTTTTTTTAGTTCTGGAGACTAAACAGAGCACAATAAACAGTGCCTGGGTCAGCTTGTATAACATTATTATTTAAAACAATGTATAAACTAGAGTCAAAATTTGCCATTCTTCAGGAAAATTAAAGAAAAAGGAAAATCCTTATATCCTTGGATTCAAAAGTCAAAGTAAATTCCTAGAAGAAAATAACATTAGACATATGAACTCTACAAAAAAAGAATTTAAAACAACAATAACCAAGGAATTTTAGATGTGATTTTTCTTGCTTAATCATATGATTTTTATCTCAGAATAATAAGAATAACACAACAAAATATCTATTTTGAATAAGAGTAAATAAGGTGTTAGAGAGGGTAAGTGCCTTTTCCATTGCATGGTTATTGCTACTATTTAGTTGAATAATCAACTTACAATGAAATAAGAATAACATTATTCATTTATTCTAACAATCTTGTCTGGTTGCTAGTGCAAAGTATTGCAAAAGTTAATAAGGAAATAAAGAGGTAAAAGACAAGTGTGAATATGTTCTGATAAATTTGTGGATGAAAAAGAGAATTCTAGAAAATTCTAAAAAAAATATAGCCACCTAGCCTTACTTATCAACAAAATATAATAAAAATATTTTTTAAAAAACACCAGCTTACTCTGTCCCTCAGGCAGTTGTTTGCTTATGTACTGATTATTCTGAGAGTCTCTGGGGCAAGTATTATTTCAACCAGTAGATCCTTGGACAGAAAACAGTTTGGTAAAACTTTGGTTTCTATATTTCTTGTCATGTAATCATAAAAATTAACAAAAATATGCAATATATATTTCAATTCATTGTCAATTACATACCTTGCAAACAAAATCTCCAAATTTGTGTGACTTTGCTTACTATTTTATTGTGTTTTAATATACAGAAGCTGGTAATGTTACTATGGTTGCACACACATATACAACATAAGCACATATGTAGATGTATATAAGAAAGAGTAAAGTTTGAGAAAAGCTTGAGCCACAAGCAAAATAAACAGATACTTAACTTCACTATAATAGCTAATAAAAATATGTCCAACCAATTCAATTTTAAAAATCCAAAGACTTCTCAAAAATTAAATTTATATGTTAGATAAGATTAAAATAATGAATAATTATTATAATCTTTGGTACTTAAATAATAATTCACCAGCAGTTGATAATATACATTGTTATCTACCTTTAAAGAGATTAAGAAGTTACTATTTTTAATGTTCCTTTACTTTCTCTTTCTTTCCCACATCTGCTTGTGACTTAAACATTTTTCCAAATGGAATTGTGTTTGTGTGTGTATACATATTTGTATAATATATATGTACAATATATATACACAAAATATATATTTTCATATAATCTTATTATATGTTATATATATGTATGGTAAAAATATTTCATTATCATAAAACCAATGCCAGTGTTTGAGTGCTCACTGACGCCCTGAAGAATGTCTTAGCTCTCTGTCACCCGGAAGGTGCAGGCTCATGCTGGGATCCGAGGCACAGGAGCCATCTCTATCTTGCAAGTTTTTCTCATGCTTTTCTTCTTCTCTTTCTTTTTTTTTTTCTTTTCATTTTTTATTTAAAGAAAAAAAGAAAGGGAAAACAGAAAAAAGGGTAAAGGCAATACACAATTTCAAAGAAAATATTAACACTAAAAGATCACTGATAAGTTACATACTGTCCTTTTAGAAATAGTTGTTCAAGTTACAAAATCAAAGCATAAAAAGTGGACAGATACTCATACATTCACAGCAAACCATTCTGTTCAATGATCTAATGAAAACTTATAAAATGGTCATCTATGTTATACACTTAAGCATATAAATAGTTATATCCTTTAGAACACTTTCTTTCCCTTTCACTTTCACAATATCTATTATACATTTTGGATCTTATTATTCATTCATTTTTTATTATTTTTTACACTAGAGCGACAATGTGATATTTACAAATGTGGGTCTTATTTATTTCACTTATGAGGATAGTTTCAAGTTGCTTCCACTACACACCCTCTTTTCCTAGAATGAAGTCACTCTATTTTTCTTTTATGCAAGAGCTCCCAATAAGCTGGACTATTTCCTCCAGTGATACTCAGGGAAGGATATGTCTTATACCAAGAGTATGGGATTAAAAATACTTTAATGCAGGTGAAAACAGAAATTACTCTCAATGGCCACTTTATTTTTGACATTTCAACCATCTAGAGTTTAGAATTCCTAAATCTGCAAATCAACTATGATAACATCATAGATTTTCTTAATGAATAGCATGGATATCAAAAACAGATATTCGACGTGTGAGGAGCATGGAATTAATCCATATAGATGGGCAAAAATATGTTATAAAGTTGGTATGTATGCCAGTCAGTTTATTGCCTCAGGATATTATAATATTTCTGTCAAGGGCTGGAAATACAACTCTGTGATAGAATGCTTTCTCAGTATGTGCAAACAATGGGTTCAATTCACTTTCCCTCTCTCTCTCTCTCTCTCTCTCTCTCTGTCTCTCTGTCTGTATCACATATAAACATCAGAAAAGTGAATCTCTTACACTGGATATTAAATGGTTCAATTTCAATTAAACAGATGATTTGTCTTTGATTGATGGATAGATTAATGAGGTTTACAAATATTTTTACCGTATTTTACTGTGAAGAATACAGTTGTCTAGAATATTATGCCAAGGTGAGAGTGTCAACATTGACTCATCCTCAGAGAATAAAAGTTAAAATATCAGTAATGAGAACAGTGATCAACCTCCCACATGGCGGCTTTAAATTTCCCAGCTTTCAGAGCTCTGTACTTTGGTCTGGAGATGAGGAGAGCCCTGATATCCAGGGTTGCCTTATCATCTTCCCTTCTATCACAGAAGTCCAGGTTCATCTGCAATTATATGTTAGTCTTTCCACCAGTGCTTTTATTTAAAATATTTTAAAACATTGACTATTATAATAGTCTGATTATGAATATTAATTGTATAATCATCATCATTAGCTTATCATTTTATGATTAATTACTATTTGAAAGGATGAATGAGAGGAAAGCATACCTGCAACTTCTACTGTAATGAAGAATATACCTCATAAAATTAAAAGCATGATGATTTTCTCCAGTGGCTTTCTTGCCATTTTGCTTTTTAAATCTTCTTTTTGAGATATTCATTAAGTTTGGCTTCCTTTACTGAATTTATTGTGTAATGTGATACCACACTGCATAAGAATTCCACAGAGACTGGTTTTAACAAGTTTTCTTTAAAAAATTGCATATTTCAATAATCCAACTGATCAATTTTTATAGAGATTTTAAAAGTCATTTTTAGAACTGAATAATTGTTTGCTTTGATAGATGAATGTCAATAAAACACTTAAACTGGTAGCAAATACAGGCAACGAAGACCAGTTTAAGTATAATTTTAGCTTTTTTTCTGTCAAATAGGAAAACTCTTATTTTATAGTGATCTTGTGTGTATTTAAGAAAGATTATGTAAATGTTCCTCTCTGAAATCTAAAATGGGACATTTATGTAGACCCTTTTCCAAGAAGAAGATAATAATGAATATAATGACTGGTATGGATTAAAAACTAGTGGTCAACTTAACACTAGCTGGATTACATCAGCCGGGTGCTGAGCATAGATGTTCCCCCTGAGGAAAGTTCCAGCATAAAGAGATGTGGAGAAGGACAAGCTATGTGTTAAGGTGTTGAGGCATTGTGGGTTCTTCTATGTGTTGCTATTTGAGCCGTTGGTTCTCTTGGAGAATCTTTGGTCCTCACATGGAGCATTGCTTCCTGACTCTGGAGGGGAAGACGTGTGCCACTTGGTCTCCAAGATGAACTCATCACGCTGGCTTTCTGGCATGCACACCGCTGTGCTCATCATCGGAGGAGCTTGGATCTTCATGTCGCTGAGGATGGCTGTGGTGCTTTTCAGGACAGCCCTTGTCTTTGTTGTGAGTGTGACTTCTCACTTCCAGTGTAGAACTCTAAAACTACCAGCACAGCTCCTTCAACCTGTTGGCCTAGACTTTCTAGCTTCCACCACTGACCTTTGGGCCTTCCCAGCACAGATCCATAAAAAGGACTGGTGTGAGTGCTTCTTGTAGGCTCTAGGCCTCCAGCTGGACTCGTGGGAGGTGTTGTCATGGGCTCTAGGTTTTCATCTGGACTCATGTGGGACACTGCTGTGGGATTAAGGCCCTTGGCTAAATATTCTATATCTTTAGTGTTGTGGGTAGATTTCCTGCATTTTCTTGTGTTAGCTCTGGGTTACCTATCATAAAAATAATATTATAAACTCCATGTCCTGATTCAAATTGTTCTTTGCACAACCCATGACTACAACATTGACCTAATTTATAAAAAATGACCAGTGATAGTCTTTACCTGAAGCAAGGGTACACACCTGTGATTGAAGGATAAGCATAAGTACAAGTACATTTTCTTTATTTCACTCACTCTTAAATTATTTCTATCTATGCTTTTGTGATGCTTTTTAGCATGTCAGTTAACTGACACTCCTAGGTATGAAAATGCCATTTCTAAAAAAACTTTGATAATTTCCTAACAGATTCACATGTAAACAAGAATGACAAACCACCTAAGACAGAAATTCCTGTCTTATCTCTCTCATATTTTGGAGCCAGGTGATTGATTTTGTGAGGAATCCTGAACTTCTGAAGGATTAATAAAGTCACAAAGATGTTTTGGGGTATGTTTCTCAAATTTTTTTCTAACAATCATTGACAGGTGAACTGTATTGAGTTGTAAAAAAAACAAGACCAGAGATAGCCAGACAGTGGACATTGTGATACCAGAATTCAATTTTCTTCTTTATTGGAACCCCAAACTTATTCTCAATATTGATGGCAGAGAAAGAGAAGGTAAATAGTCATTGCAAATAAGGAAGCAGAAATTTATAGAGCAGATGTGCTGCCTTAGGAAGACTCTTGAAATTAATTGAAATGTACATGTAAAAAGCAACAAGATGTCAAATATAAACTAAACTCTACTATCATTTTTAACTCATTGCAATAAGGAAAACAGTTCTTTCAAGCTGTAATAGTCTCGACATGCAAAAAAGGTTATCCCCATAATCTCTACGTGTTCAGAATAACTCATATGACCTGTCAACAAATTCACAGACTTTGTTGATTTGAAGACAGAATGTTAACAGTACTTTGATACAAGTTCACACTTCCCAGACTTTACAGATAGGTCCACAGTTGTGCATGCAGAGAATATTGGATGATTTTGAAATGTTTACGGCAATAAAACATTTAAAAAGTATATAATGATACCTGTATTTATAGTAACTCTAATGTTCTGCACTGTAAAACGTAGAGGAAGACCTAAATTGCCTTTTAAAGTGTTTAGTAGAATAGAAATCATTTTGAAGAACAGAGTAAGTATAATATAAAGATAAAAGTAAGGCTTCTGAAAAGAAAATCAGGTGTGCTCAATACCTGCTATTATGGTAATATATAATAAAAGAGGCTTTTAGAAACTAAACTGTATGCCTGCACTATCTATACATAATAATTGCAGATGGATTTCTTTTGTAATATTCAATGTGGGAAATAAATACTTTCCTCATGCCTATGACAAACTAGTTATGGCACCATTTATGCATTTTCTTCTAGAAAGATCACTACCAATGTGTGCTGGACTGACAACTGGTGGTCTGCTTATAACTCCCAACTGAAGTGACTCAGCACGCTGCTGGGTATGGAAGGCCCGCCTGTAGATTGTTGCCAACACACACGAGACAGAACTGGAAAGAGAAGGTTGTCTTGTTGCCTCTCCAGGAGGAGCATGTCATGCTGGCTTTCCTGATATGAACTCGGGTATTATTATCCTCAGAGGAGCTCAGGACCTTGCTGCTGCTGAGGATGGCTTTGGTTCTTTTGCAGGGAGCTCTGGTCCTTCCTTTTAGCATTGCTTCCTGGCCCCAAAGCAGATCCTTCAGCCTGGTGGCACAGATCCTTCATCCCAGTGGTGTAGATTTTCTAGCTTCTACCACTGACCTTTGAGCCTTCTCATTGCAAATCCGCAAAACAGACTTTCATGAGTCATTGTCGTGGGCGCAAGGTCTCTAGCTGGACTTCTTGAGGGCATTGTCATGGGCTGTAGCTTTTCAGCTGGATTCATGCAGGACATTGCTGTGGCACCCAGGCCCTCAGCCTGATTCCTTCAGTATGTGAACATGTTTCTTGCACTCCTTAGAGTGACTATTATAAAATAGTGCTACAAATTATGTGTCCTGTATTAAATTATTTCTCTTGCAAACCCTGACTACAACGTAAAGTAACATCTGGGGAATATATATATATATATATATATATATATATATATGTATATATACAGAGAGAGAGACACAGAGAGACAGACAGACAGAGAGATAGAAAGACAGGGAGAAAAAGACAAAGAGAGACAGAGACAGAGAAAATATGCCAAAAATGCATACACACTCACTTCTGGAGAAGGAAAGTGTATATAAATATTTTAATACTAAATTTATTGAGATACAATGAGATTCATACAAGTTACCTTTGGCCTCTACAGTTACAAGAGGTGCTTGAAGTGGTGACTATCAGCTTGCAGAAATTTATTAGTATGGTGGACTGCTGCTTGGGTCACCTTGGTCACAGCTTCAGGTTTTCAATTTCTTCTCTAAGGGCCAGCAGTGCAGTGGGTTTTCTGTGACGTCATCTAGGGTCACACATATGAGGGTAATGCCATCTGCTGAAAAAGGTCATACTACTTTTCCTGAAGGAGGTTGTATATACATTCTGTCTGTCTGCCTGTCTATCTATCTATCTATCTATCTATCTATGATTTCCTTCTCTCAGGACTGAAAATACTACCAATATAATATGCTCTTTGGGCTATTCTGGTTTTCAATCTGTATATATGATAATTAATTTTGTGAAATCTCATAAGATAAATAAATGAATCTGGTACTGAAAGAATAAGAGGGAATGGAGGGAAGGGGAAAAAAGAAATGTGCTGTGTATGTGTACCAGTTTCCTAAAGTAAATTTAATCATTACTTACTGCAAACATCTACCAATAGACATAAAAAAAACCCAGAAAATACTGCCAGTGCATAGTAAACGGATTATGAAGTTCTAAAATATTTTCATCCTGTGTGAAATGGGAATTACAATTATAAATGCCAGATCATAGTTAGCCTATAAAGTTACTATAAGTAAAACATAGAAACATATTTGAGGTGCTTAGTAAAATTCTTCAAACACAGCAAAAATTTAATAAATTCTGTATAATTTCTCTAATTTTTCCTCATTAACATCTAGATTTTTCATAATGTGGAATTCTTGCATATGTGTGTTTTCTGCCAAATATTTCCCAGTTCAATTTTCAACAGGAGTTGAAATATTGAGAGGGTAACTAGATTTATGTTTATATTTTACAGAGCACCTGCTACATATTAAGGGGAGTGGTTTGATCCTGTGTTTGCTCCTAGAGACTTGTCCTGAGAAACGTGCTTGGACATAAATCCCAATCCGGCAGAGTGCAACCTGACTTGACCGGAAGCAGGAGGAGCGGAATAAGGAAGGAGCTCCCTGACGAGGTGGAATCTCATCCTGAACAGCTGTGAGGAGGATTATGGGGGGAAGAGAAGGCATTTAGGCAGAAGGCACACAAAACAAGTATAGAAACACCTGACTGTATCGCAGTTAACTCACCAAGGTCTCCCATTTCCCCAGGTTCTCTGAGAGACAGTTACCTCTGTGAATGAGAGGCCTTCCTATACACTGACAAAAGTAAGATATCCAACTAGGTCTTTTCTATGCTTACCTTGGAAAAAGAGATGAAGTGAACCATTATGCTGAAGGGATTTTTCATACCTCAGATTTCACTGAAAATCAGAGTCATAATTAAATAATTAATGTTTATTTTGGTGAAATATTCAGCAATTCAGTGAAATTTTGTTGAACTACTTTTGAAAAATTTTGTTTGCGGAATCCTTACTTTATGTTGCCTACTTAGTTTGGTAATAACCCATTTGATCTTCACAAGTACTCTAATGTTAATTGTGCAAAATTGAATTTGTCAAATCCAAAATTTATGTTTACTAATATGGACTCACAATCCACAAGTTCAACTGCTAGGCTTATGCTTTTGCAACCATTATTTTTGCTATCATGTGGAATACAACACGTCTAGTGCCAGGGACAGAGACAAAACTAGTAAGATTCTTGGCTTCCAGGAGCAGACACATAAACACATTTATAGGCATCTAAAAATTAAGTGGAGATTACAGTAAGGGTATGATTGATATTATTAGGTGTTAAAGAAGAATGCCTGATCTAAAACAGGATGTGGAAATGTTAGTTGAGGCTGTGAAATAGAGGATGAAATGTAAAAGGATTTTTGACAGTATCAGGCAAAGAAATTTCAGCCTAAAAGCCTAAGGGTAACATAACTGACCATTTATCTCTGTTAGTCAGGAAAGTCCCATTTTATGCTCGATCTCCTGCAATGATTATTAATATTGTACAGTTTAACTCTCAGAAGTGTCCTTGTTTGGGCAATCCATTATATGGCCATGCTGGTTATGTACAGGGACACAGAGTAGTGAGCAAACAGCATATTTTGGGAAATGCCAGAAATTCATCCTGACTAGAATTCAGGATGAGAAACAGGAATTGGGAAAGGTTAGAGAGACTAGAGATAAAGCAGTAAGCACTTGGGTGATGGAATGTCAGTAAAAGACCTTAAGTAAGAGATAGAGTATGTTTTTTCTTTTCGTTTTTTTCTTCTTCTTCTTTTTTCCTTTTTCCTTTTTTTGGTACAGGGGACCAGTCACAACCTATCCCTTGCCAGGCATGCCCTTATGCTGCTGAGCTAAATTCCCAGCTGGAGTATGGTTTAATTGCACTTTGAAAAGTGCTTTGCCACTAGGGAGAATGTGTGCTTATCTTGCAAGGTTGGAGACAGAAACTTTGTTTGAACACATATCCATCATATCCCTACAAGATACTTAGCACATATTAGTTACCAGATTATATCCAATTTCTGCTTGCATGGTGCTTTCATTCTTCTTTTTTTTTTTTTTTTTTTTTTTTGGTGCCGGGGATAGAACTCACGATCTCGTACTTGCCAGGCAGGTGCTTAAGCCACTGAGCTAAATCCCCGGCCCTGGTGCTTTCATTCTTATTAACACGAATGGTCATGGAAATGTAAGTACACAATGGAGTAACAGGGGTCAGAGTTAGGTTGCAGTTTAACATGGGATGATCAGGGAAAAACTCCTGTTTCAGAAGTGAGCAGAGATCAGGGGGAAGGAAGGAAGCCAGCCATTTTCAGAACTGAGTGAAGTCGTAGCTGGAGGGATGACCTTGTGTAAAGGCCCCGAGTTGAGAAGGTGGCTGTCCCTGGGAATCCCGAAGAGCAGGAAGGTCTAGGTCGGCCGCTGGTGCACTGGGGACTGGCAGAGGAAGAGGAGGGTGTTGTAGCTTAGAATAACTACCGCCATCTTAAACCCTGAGTTTAATTAGTGCCCTGTATTCAGGAAAGTGGAAAATTACTCAGGATATAAGTCCCATGAGAAAAGCAGAATGAGCTGTACCTAAAGAAGAAATTTTTTTTTTTTTAGGCAACACAGTACTTTACATTAAGACAACTGGACATCAACAGTAGCTATCGCCGTATCACTTACTCTGCTATAGTTGAGCATAGTTTCAAATACAACAATATCAAACATAACAAAATAATATAAAGCCATGCATAGAGTGAAAGAATTACAGGGCTTTCTGAACCGAATAACAGAAAATGATCAATGGGTACTATAATACTCATTTTTGATAGAAAAATTTTGTTTAAACTATCACACATATTCAAATCCCAATAAGACACAATGTGATAGATAGAACCAAAGGTAGTAGAACAATAGAAGCATGGTAGGACTTCTAAGAAGGATGATATTAAATCAGCAGTAGCTGTCATAATGTTTTGTTTTCTTCAAAACAGCTGTTCATATCATCGCTCATGAATAGTCAAACAAAACAGAATAAAACCATTCCAACTGATGATTGAAAACATTGAAAGGTTTCAAAGCTATGATATGGGGACTCATGCTTACCATAAAGTCTTATATACTCTTATCAAATCTCATACTAGGGAGACTATATGTTATTTACCCTTGTGAGTTTCATTTATTTCACTTAAGAGAATGGTCTCAAGTCATGTCCATTTATTTATAAATATCTCAATGTGATCATTCTTTATAGCTGAGTAGTACTCCATTGTATAAAAATGCCACAACTTTTTTATCCATTCCTCAGTTGATGGGCACTTAGATTGTTTCCAGGATCTGGCTAATACAAATTGTGCTGCTATAAACATGGGTGCACATATATCACTGTGGTATGATGTTTTCAGTTCTTCTGGGAACATACCCAGAAGTGGGATAGCTGGGTCAAATGGGACTTCCAAACTCAACCTTTTGAGGAATCTCCAGACTGACCTCCACAGTGGTTGCACAAGTCTACACTCCCACCAACACTGTAGAAGAGTTCCTTTTTCCCCACAGCCTCTCCAACACTTGTTGTTGGTAGTCTTTTCTATCCTGGCCATTCTTTCTGGAGTGAGATGGAATCTCAGTGTGGTTTTAATTTGCATTTCTCTCATGACTAATGATGATGAACATTTTTTCATGTATTTATTTGCCATTTGTATTTATTCAGCTGAGAACTGTGTATTCATTTCAGATGCCCATTTTTGGATTGGGTCTTTGAATTTCAAGGGTCTGATTTTTTAAAATTCTTATAAGTTCTAGACAGAAGTCCTTTGTCTGAGGAACTGTCCATGAAGATTTATTCCCAATTTGTGGGTTTTCTTTTCACTGTGCTGGAAACCTCTTTTGACATGCAGAAACTCTTTAATAAGATGTGGTCCCAGTTATTGATTCTGGGAAGTATTTCCCGTGTACTTTGGTTCTTGTTCATGAATTCTCTTCCTACCCTATATCTTTGAGGTTTTTACCTACTTTGTCTTCCAGCAGTTTTAGTGTTTCTGTTTTAATATTTAGATCTTTGATCCATTTAGATTTTAGCTTAGTGTATGGTGATAGACATGGGTCTAGTTTTAGTCTTCTGCATATGGACAGCCAATTTTTCCAGCACCATTTGTTAAAGAGACTGTCATTCCTCCAGCGAGCATGTTTGGCCCCTTTATCAAAGATAAGGTGGTTGAGTGAGTTTGTGGTTGTATCTTCCAATCTATTCCACTGATCCTTGGGTCTGTTTCTATTCCAGTACCATACTGACTTTATTACTGTAGCTTTGTAGTATAATTTCAAGTCAGGGATTGTGATGCGTCCTGCCTTGCCTTTGTTGCTTAGAATTGCCTTTGCTATTGTTATTCCTATCCATGAACAGGGGATGTCTTTCCATTTTCTGAGGTCCTCTTCGATGTCCTTTTTCAGGGTATTATAATTTTCACTCTATAGCTCTTTTACTTCTTTTGTGAGATTAATTCCTAAGTATTTCATTTTTTTGGATGCTAGTGTAAAGGGTGTAGTTTCTCTTATTTCTCTCTCAGTACCTTTGTTGTTAGTGTATAGAAATGCTATTGATTTTTGAGTATTGACTTTGTATCTGGCTACCTTGCTGAATTTATTTATTATATCTAAGAGTCTTTCAATAGAGTTTTGGGGGTCTTCTATATAAAGTATCATGTCATCTGCAAATAATGATAATTTCACTTCCTTAAGGAAGAAAAATTAACCTGCTCAACAAAAGAAGCAGGATACAGGTATCAACTGAAAATTAATGAAAGATTTGAGCTAAATTGTTTCCAACAGGATGTCTTTTGTGATTCTTTGTTTTAAACACTCTGTAACTCTCCAGTTTGGTGCCACTTGTTTGGACCCTGAACTGGAGGTGGGGGGGAGTCCTGTATATGAGTGGCCCTGAGCTTCATTAATTAAATTCCAAATTTATCATTTTGTCTGCTTGGATTCCTATATTGTTGTTCATGAACCCACCTCAGTGGGAAGGAGGCAGGGAGGCATTGATGATCTTTTAGGGCATTTCAGGTTATTCTGAGAATTTGAGTTTTACTTCAAGTGACATAGGAAACCTCTGTAAATGACAAGTACTTGGATGTCATACTTTTCATAGGGACTACAGAGTTACTGTTTTGAAACAGACTGTAGGAAGCAGAGTAGTTCCAGAAAGATAGTTAGAATAGCATTAGAGAAATCCAGCACAGAGGTAATGTTCTGTGAGCACGTGTATACCAGGCAAACAGAAGGTGTGAGGCATAGTCTTGTAAGACTATAATCAGGTGGATACAATTGAAGACAAAAAGTACACAAGACATGTTATAAATAATAGGACTTTATTTTATAACAAATATAAAGTAATTTTGAAAATTGCTGAGCCATAGGAAATACTTTCCCTGAACAACTGCTACAAGAAATACAGGGAAAAATTGACAGAATATGTTAAAAATAGATTTTAATTATTCTCAGCACAAGCATTCTAAATACACAAACATTACTAAATATGTTAGGAGAAACATTTTAGCTATCCCTCAAATGCTAAAACAATAAAATAAGATTGAAAATTACCATTTTTATCAAACAGTATTTTATCAATAAAAAGTCTAGAAAGAAGCAACAAATTGGGAAGATTTATTTATAATATAGATTACAAACAAAAGGATTCTTTCCACTATATCAAACGAAAACTTATGATTTGATGGCAAAGATGACAGAAAAATGTGAATGTTATAAAAAGTTAACAAAAAGAGATACAGAATTGGCCTTTAAACATATGTATGCATTCTACTCATAAGAATAAAAGAAACATTTAATCTACGCTCAGATTTTGTTTACAATCTCTTGCAATAGCAAAAATTCACCGATGTCAGATGCAGTGTACAATCATGCTTCCACAGCCCTTTTCTATATTTAAATTTATTTTCTAGATTCAAGGCTTCCTAATTGAAAGGGAAAGCCTAGAAGGAGGACTCAATAATGATACCTGAAGACAATAATTGAAATAATGATGAAGATAATGATACCTCTATTATATAATAATTATACATCTAGAATTTGCTAAGAAAGGAAATTGGGAGTATATCACACATGCAGAAATGGTAATTGTGTGAGGTGATGATAGGTTAATTAGCTTGATTGTGGTAATCACAATGTACATGTATTTCAGAGCGCCCTGTTTAAAAAAAAAAAAAAAACTAGTGCACCTTAAATGTATATAATTTCTTTTTATCTATTAGTGAAGTGAGGAGAAAGAAAAGAATGCACTGTAAGTGCTCGCGGGGGAGGGAACTTGTCCATGAGAGGAGCAAGGGGTAGCAACCCCCTCTGTTGCTCTGATTTCATAAGCAGCGCAGTAGCGAGCTCTTTGCAAGGAAAGCTTGTGTCAAACTTACAGAAGGATACACAGGACAGGCACAGGGCGCCCTCATCCTGGGGAGATTCTATGCTCCTGAAAAGCCAGAAGTCCTTTGTTCTCACATTTGCTTCCCAAGGCTTTTCCACACTTTTACAATTTTGCAACTTCCTTTATTAGATCACTTCTATTTTTAAATACTTAGGCCATACTTTACTTTCCTGACACATTCTTGATTACTAGTAAATTGATGTAAATAATTGTGGATGTTTGGATTGTGGTTTCTGCTTCATTTTGATCACTAGTGATGGAGTCATCTTATTTACACTAGATTTGAATTTAGCAGTCATGGTCAATGATCTTTTATTTCATTCCTCAGGTTCTTTTGTAGCTCAGGTATTGGGGTGTTACTCCCTGGAGACCCAAAGTGGCTATACTTATTTGTGTACATATTATCTGTGGCTAAATGAGCTACACATTTATAATGAGCTTCAAACAAAATATTTGCAACCTGGATCTTTACAGCAAAAATGTACTGACCTATGTTCCAGATAAATCAACCTTATTGGTGTATTATACATTATGATGGATTTGTTTGTTGCATTAGATGCTGTCTCTACCTGTATCTGCCTTTATCCAGTGGTAAGAATATATGTTACAAGATTTGCTGTCTTAAAATACTGTGTTGTTGATATAGGTACAGTGATGTAGAGAAGGTCTTTAGAGTACGACCTTAATTACTTTTTCATCACTGGTACACAATACCTAATACCCATAATTTAAAGGAGGAAAGATTTGTTTAGTATCACAAATTGTAGAGATTTCAGTGCACAGTAGGCTGGCTCCCAGGTGTGGTGGCACGGGAGAAGGGATTGCAGAGATTTGCTCATGGCATGGCACCAGGAAGCAGAGGTATCAAGGAGGAAGGAAGGAGACAGACCCTCCCAGGCCACACCTCAAGAGATCCTCCCGCTCCCACGAAGTTTTACCTCCCCACATCACACTTAGCTAAAATCTCATCAATAGACTAATCTACTGATGAATATCACATTCCTATGATCCAGTCACGACCAAAAGCCTTAGCTATGAGCACATGGAACATGGTGTGTGCGGGATCATCTAGATACAAACCATATAAGCATATTCATTTGACTTCATAGATTAGGACTATGAATTAGTTTTCTCCTCTTTTGACCCCTGACAACCCCTATCCACTTATTTATTCAAAGAGTTTGGCTATATTTGCTATCTTATATAAGTAGAATCATGCAATATATATATATATATATATATATATATATATATATATATATAATTAAACATAAAACATCCTCAAAAATCTAAAACTTACTATTGTTACTAGTTCCTACAGATTTGCTGTACTAACATACACACAAAAAATTGTTAAGTATTTTGAAACATTCAACATCAGAAGATTTAAATTGTAACTGTATCTAATAGCCCCTCAAAAAATAATGTCTGAACTTTTCAGCAAGTTTCTTCTCTAAAGGAATCTATTAAGTACACAAAAATCTGTACAGTTTTTATATGGAAGCTACTGTTGAGCTGCACCTAGCACAATGTCCTAATTTTCATGCAGTTATTTCACATTAAAGATTTTCTTTTGTAAGTCTGAGTAATATCTCATTTTCTTACCCATTCATCTGCTGATTGACATTTAGGTTGTTTGGACAACTTGGCTGCATTGCAAATAATGCCACAGCAAGCAGGGATGCTAATAATATCTCCTTCAGTTTCAGTTTCAATTTTTTTTTGGTAAATAGAATTGAGAATCTACAATATTTCTGCTTTACAGTTTTTGGGAAACCCCTTTACTATTTTGCATCTGTGTAAGCAATGTGTCAGGATTTTTATTTGACCTCACCCCTTTATCCTTACAAATGCTTTTGTTATATATCCTTCCTCGCACTATCCTGAGTTGATATTCCATCATAGTTTGCATTTTCTTGACAACTAATAATATTAATATTTTTGTATACTTTTTAAAAAATTTTATTTAAAGAGAAAAAAGCAAAACAAAAAAGGGTAGAAATAATACAGAATTTCAAAAAAAACATTAAGAAATCACTACTTGATAAATTACATATTGTCTTCTTAGAAATAGTTGTTCATGTTACAAAATTCAGGCATACAAAGTGAACAGTGAGGCTGTAAACAGTTCTGTTCAACAAAACTTGGTAATATGGTTCTCAATCCCACACACTTAAACATACATGCTGTTATATCCTTTAGCACATTTTCTTTTCCTCCTTTTGCTTTTTAAGTACATTATCTGTTTAGTTATATCATGTTTCAGCTTGCTCAGTACCTTATTGATCTGTTTTGTTGTTGTTATTTCCTTTTTAATCACCTTATATAATTCTGTTGTTTTGTTTTTGAGTTTCTCATCATCCATGTCACATGGATCAGCTTTGATGGAGTTGGGAGGTTTTGGAGGTATTTTGTTTTCTCATGTTCTATTATTTTATTTTTATTTAATTTTCATTAACTTGGAGGTAGTAATATACAACAAAATAGGATGGAAGCCAATTGAGACAGTATAGTGAAATTGGCACAGAACATCACAGCAGGTCACCAGGACAACAATAATAGGCACCATTGTATATCTGATTATCTTCAAAATAGTTGTTCTTGTATTAGGTACAGCAAAATCAAAAGAAACACACAACATTACAGAACACATCAAAACAGAATATTGAATAGAGCAACACCGTTAATCAGGACAAAGCAAAATGGTGATAAAAATATCTGCCTTCAGAGATAGTAGAAGGAAACTCCTCCCACTTGCTGTACCATGTATGGTCACCTCCCAAGAGATACCCAGATCCCTGGATCCCGATTGTTAGCAGGGGTGGGGGATATGGTATGTTTGATTCTAAGCCAGTGCCCCGGTAGGCAGCAGGCTGGTTACTGGTTGGCTCAGCATCCTAAGTTTCAACTTGGCGCAGATCTCAGGAAACGCTGTTACTCTTGTTTCCCCGCTCTGGGGTGGCCGCGGCTTGCCAGACCACAGTCACTTACCAGGGCAGCAGGCTGGTTACTGGTTGGCTCAGCACTCTAAGTTCCAACATGGCCCCTTTTTTGTATACTTCTTGGCCATTTGTATACCTTCTTTGGAGAAATGCCTGTTGAAGTTCTTAGCCTGGTTTTGAGTTGTTATTTCTTTCTATTTAGTTGTAAAAACACATATATTGAAGATCATTAATCTGATTATCAAGTATATAATTTACAGTTTTTTTATATTCTACAGATCAATGTTCAGTCTTTCAGTTTTGTTATACAAAAGCTTTTTAGTCTGGCATACTCTTATTTATGCTTATTTTTGTTACTTGTGCTTTTGTTTTCATATCTATGAAATAATTGCAAGTTCAGATTAATGACTCTTTCCCCCATGATTTCTTTCTGGAGCACGAGGTTTCTAAGACTGATGTTTCTGTTCCACAAGTGTCATTTGATTTTTTTGCACTTGTAAAATAGTGGTCTACTCTCATTCTTCTGCATGTAGAAATCAAATTCTTCCAGCATGACTTACAGATGAGACTATACTTTGTTCCCAATTGGTAGACAGTGTATATTTGGATTTATTTTATATGTTCTCCATTGTATTCCATAGGGCTATGCACCTTAAATCATACTGAAAAGAAAAAAAATACTGGAAGCATTGAAATTCCTGATTTCAAAATACATTTTTAAAATTTTATTTTAAAGAAGTTAAAATTAAACATAAAAAACAGAAGAAAACAGATCATAAATAAACAAAAACAATGTAAGAGACACAGATTTCAAAGCAAGACAACCAGAGATCTTCACTGTCTATCATATTGTCTCCTGTTTTCTTTCAAATAGCTGTCCATATCTTCACATACAATGAATTCATACAACAAAATAGTATTAAACTGATCAGAACAACGTGGTGAAGGGATTTTAGGTCTTCAAGACTGGACAATAGGGAGGTCAACAATGGCTGCCATAATGGCTCTCATTCTTTTCAAAACAGCTGTCCATAACTTTATGTTATGTTGAAATTAAACAAAACAAAACAGACTAAAATCACTCTGAACAAAGCATAATAGTATTGCAGGATTTGGCATCATGACTCTAAGGAATCAGCACTGGGTACCTTAGTGTCTCTTTTTCTTCAAAGTAGCTGTTCATTTCATCATGCATTATATAATTGATTGTCATAAACTGTTTAGGAGAAGTTCTATGCATGCATGAGTCTCTACATGTATACCTATTCTTTATGTAATAGAGAGAAAAACAAAACAAAACAAAACAAAACAAAACAAATCCCTAGAAAAACATGAAACAAAAAAGACATATAAACAACATTAGGAAAAAACGCAGAACACTAATAATATAGCCCTTCAAAACATGGTGATATGAGCATAACTAGGGTTGTTATTTTACATAATGATCTTCAAGAGTTCCTCAGATCACCATACAATAATATGCACAATTGTTCCAATCCTATGAATATTAACTATTTTGTTCCAAGAACTTATAGAATTTGTAGCACAATCATTTAGCTATCCTAAATGTTTATGTAATTTTAAATATTTTTTCTTTTCCCTTCCTTTTTCTTTTTCCTCATTTTCCCTGAGATATTATTTTTTCCCCTTTATGCAGATTCTTGTCCTTTCACTGTATTTATTGAGTTTTTTGTATCTTATGTAATCTTACCATTTCTTACACTAGGGAGACTATGTGGTATTTACACATGTGAGTGTGATTTATTTCACTTATAAGTATGGTCTCGAGTTGCATCCATTTACTTATAAATGTCTCAATGTGATCATTCTTTATAGCAGAGTAGTACTCCATTGTATAAAAAAATACCATATCTTTTTTATCCATTTCTCAGTTGATGGGCATTTAGGTTGTTTCCAAGATCTGGCTATTACAAATTGTGTTGCTGTAAACATGGGTGCCCATATATCACTGTGGTGTGATGTTTTCCATCCTTCTGGGAATATGCCCAGAAGTGGAATAGCTGGGTCAAATGAGACTTCCATTCCCAGGTTTTTGAGGAACCTCCAGGCTGACCTCCACAGTGGATGCACCAGTCTATACTCCCACCAACAGTGCAGAAGTGTTCCTTTTTCCCTGCAGCCTTTCCAGCATTTGTTGTTGGTAGTTTTCTTTATCCTGGCCATTCTTTCCAGACTGAGATGGAACCTCAGTGTTGTTTTAATTTGCATTTCCCTAATGACCAATGATGCTGGACATTTATTCATGTATTTATTTGCCATTTTTATTTCTTCATCTGAGAACTGTGTATTCATCTCAGATGACCATTTTTGGAACGGGTCTTTGAATTTTGGGATCTGATTTTTTTTTTAATTCTTTATATGTTCTGGAGAGAAGTCCTTTGTCTGAGGGACCATTCACTAAGATTTTTTCCCAATTTGTGGGTTTTCTTTTCACTATGATGGAGATTTATTTCAACATGCAAAAACTCTTTAATAGTACATGATCCCAGTTATTGATTCTGTGAAGTAATTCACGTGTGGTTTGATTCTTGTTCATGAATTCTCTACCTATCCCTATGTCTTCAAGACTTCTACCTACTTTGTCTTCCAACAAATTAAGTGTTTATGTTTTAATATTTAGATCTTTGATCCATTTATACTTTAGTTTAGTACATGATGATAGGCATGGGTCTAGTTTTAGTTTTTGGCATATGGATAGCCAGTTTCTCCAGCAAAATTTATTGAAGCGACTATCTTTCTTCCAGTGGACATGTTTGGCCACTTTATCAAAGATAAGGTAGCTGAGTGTGTTGGTAGTTTTGGTTGTGTCTTCTAATCTATTCCATTGATCTTCAAATTTTATTTCAGTACCATGCTGATTTTATTACAGTAGTTGTTAGTGCATCATGTCAGTGCATCATGTCAGGGATTGTGATGCCTCCTGCCTTGCCTTTGTTGCTTAGAATTTCCTTTACTATTCTAGATCTCTTCTGGTTCCAGATGAATTTTAGGAGCGATTTCTCTAGATCTTTGATATGTGCTAGTGAAACTTTGATTGGGATTGCATTAAATCTGTATAACAACTTTGGGAGAATGGCCGTTTTCACAATGTTTGTTCTTCCTATCCATGAACAAGGGATTTCTTTCCATGTTCTGAAGTTCTCTTCAATTCCTTTTTCAGGGTATTATAATTTTCCTTGAATAGATCTTTTGCGTCTTCTGTTAGATTAATTCCTGTATTTCATTTTGTTGTATGTTATTGTGAAGGATGTGGCTTCTCTTCTTTCTCTCTCAGTGGTTTTTTTGTTAGTGTATAGGAATGCTATTGATTTTTGAGTGTTGACTTTGTATTCAGCTACATTACTGAATTTATTTATTATACCTAGGAGTCTTTCAATAGAGTTTTCGGGGTCTTCTATGTAGAGTATCATGTCATCTGCAAATAATGATAATTTAAATTTTTCTTTTCCTATCCTTACTTCTTTTATTTTTCTCTCTTGTGTAATTGCTCTGGCTAGTATTTCCAGCACTATATTGAATAGGAGTGGTGATGATGGGCATCCTTGTCTTACTCCTGATTTTAGGGTAAAGGCTTTCAGATTTTGCCCATTTAATGCTGGTTGTTGGGTTGTCATAGATGGCTTTTCTCATATTGAGGTAAAGACCATCTATTCCAATTTTCTGTAAGGTTTTTTTTTTTTATCATGAATAAGAGTTGGACCTTATCAAAAGCTTTTTCTGCATCTATAGAAATGATTATGTGGTTCTTATTTTTGGCTTTATTGATATGGTGGATTAAATTTGTTGATTTGTATGTGTCGAACCATCCCTGCATCCATGGGATGAATTCCACTTGGTCATGGTATATAATTTTCTTGATGATTTTCTGTATTCTGTTTGCCAAAATTCTATTGTGAATTTTTGCATGTATGTTCATTCGGGAAATTGACCTCTAGTTCTTTTTTTTAGTTGAGTCTTTCTCAGGTTTTTGTGTTAGAGTAATATTTGCCTCCTGGAATGAGTTAGGGAGAACTGACTCCCTTTCAATTTCATTGAAGAGTTTGAGGAGTGACAGCATTAAATCTTCTTTGAATTTCTTATAGAATTCCACAGTAAATCCATCTGGACCTTGGCTTTTCTTTGTTTAGGATTTAATTACATTTTCAAGTTGGTTAATTGAAATTGAGTTATTCAGCAGTTTTACATCTTCTTGACCAGCTTTGGTAATTGATATGCTTCTAGGAATCTTTCCATTTCTTCTGTATTATCAAGCCTATGAACATGGAGTTTTTCAAAATAGATATTGATGATCTTCTGTATTTCCACAGGGTCTGTAGTGATTTCACTCTTTTCATTCCTCATTGCATGAATTTGAGTTTTTTCTTTCTTTTTTGAAATAAGACTGGCTAGAGGCCTGTCAATTTTACAGAATTCTTTCAAAGAAGCAACTCTTTGATTCATTGATTCTTTGTGTTGTTTTCTTAGTCTCTATTGCATTGATTTCTGCTTTGACCTTTATAATTTCCTCTCTTCTTTTGGCTTTGTGCTTGGATTGCTCTTCTTTTTCTAGATGTATGAGGTGTAGCATCAAGTTGTTTATTTGTGTTCACTCTGTTTTCCTGATGTGGCAGTTCACTGCAATAAATATTCCTGTGAGGACTGCTTTCATTGCATCCCACAGGTTCTGGTAAGATGTATTTGTGTTTTCGTTTGCTTGTAAGTATTGTTTAATTTTTTTAATTTCCTCTGTGTTTAAATTTAAGGAGGGTGTTTGTGGTTTTTTTGCAATTTATTTTGTCATTAATTTCTAGTTTCGTGGATCTGTGATCTGAAAACATGCATGGGATAATTTCAATTCTTTTGGATTTACATAAGCATTTCTGTAGGCTAGTATATGGTCTATTTTAGAGAATGGTCCATGTGCTGCTGAGAAGAATGTATATTCTGATGTTGTTGGGTGGAATACTTGTATACATCTACTAAGTCCATATGTTCACAAGTGTGATTCAATTCTTTTATTTCTTTGCTGATTTTCAGTCTAGTTGATCTGTCCTTTTGTGTCAATGGTGTGTTAAGGTCTCTTGTTATAATTCTATAATCACTTATTTAATTTTTCTTTTCTGTTAAGTTTTTTTGTGTAGCTGGGTGCTCACAAACTTGGTGCATATATATTTAAGATTGTTATCTCTTCCTCTTGAAATTTTCCCCTAACTAGTATGTAGTGGCCTTATTTATCTGTTTGGATCATTCTTGGTTTGAAGTTCATATTTTCTGCACACAGAATAGCTACCCCTGCTTTTTTTTTTTTTGGATCCTATTGCATGGAGTATTGTTTTCTATCCTTTGATTTTCAGTCTATGAGTTTCTTTTTGGGTTAGATGGGTTTCCTGTATACAGTGTACAGTTGGATATTGTTTCTTGATCCATTTTGCCAGTCTGTTTTGTTTAATTGGTGAATTGTGGCCATTTACATCAATGATTATAACTGTTATATATTGGTTTAGTTTTCACATGTTATCTTTCTGCTGTTCATTCTTTACCTTTCCACTCGGTTTAATTGTTTGCCTTGCTTAGTGGTTTTTTTTTTTCCTATGTCTGTCTAGAATGTCTTTCAGTGTTCTTTGCAGGTTTGTTTTGGTGATCATGAAGTTCTTCAGCTGTTCTTTGTCATGGAAGTATCTTATTTCTCCACCCATCTTGAAGGACAATTTTGTAGGGTAAATCAGTTTGGTTTGGAAATCATTTTCCTTTAGGATCTGAAATACTTCACTTCATGCTCTTCTTGACTTCATTGTTTGTGTTGAGAAGTCTGTTGTGATTCTGATAGGCTTTCCCATATAGGTGAAATGTCTCTTCTCTGTGGCAGGTTTTATTATTCTGTTATTATGTTGGATTTCTGTGATTTTGATTATTTTATGTCTGGGTGTAGTTTTATTTTGGTTATGGTTATTTGGAGTTCTATATGCTTCACTGATGTGTATGTCAGTTTACATTCTCATGTTTGGGAAATTTTCAGCTATTACTTCTATAAATAGACTTGATATCATTTGTATTGTCACCTTCCTTTTCATTTAAAACTATCAATCTTATGTTGTTTTTCTTTGCATTGTCTTGTAGCTGTTGAATTGATATTTCCTGGTTTCTTGTTATTTTTAAAATATCTTTCCCTTCCTCTTCACTAGCTGCAATCTTGTCTTTGAGGTCTAAAATTCTGTGTTCACTTTCCTTGAGGCGACTTTGCCAACTTTCAATAGAATTTTTGATTTCCTGTATATCTCTTTGAATCTGCTTCATGCATTCTGTTTGTTTCTTATAGCGTCCATTCATCATTTCCATATTTTTGCATTGTTCCTCTAATTTTTTAACTATGTCTTCTTTAGATGTATTCAGCATTTTTTTCATTACATTTATCATTTCTTCTTTTACCTGGGAGATTATTTCTGATTTGAATTCTTTTATAGCTTCCTGGAGCTATTTCTTTACTTCAGTTGTTATCATTTCAGGAATTTCAGGTGTATGGCTTATATTTTCTTCTGTGTCTATGTCTTCTACACTTGCTTGGGTTGGGCTGGGACTTTGAGATTGCATTTTGATCTTTCACTTTGTCATTTTCCTGTATTTCTGGATTTCGAGGGATGTTTTAAATCTTCCCCGTGTGCTGGGAATCATCTCGTCCCCTTTTTGCTACTGGGGCAGACAGGCAACTGCTAGCCTCTTGGAGTTAGCTGGGAGTGGGCCAATTAGGTCTGTGGGGACTCCCTTGAGTCCTCCGGTGATTTCAGATGCAGGGCATGGTCTTACTACCTGTCAGTGACTTTCCAAGTTTTCCCTGTGTGCTAGGATTAAGCCTGCACATGTTCAAGGTCTGGGACTGAATTTTGGCCCCTGTTAGCTCTTTGGAGTTCACTGACATTGCCCAGTTAGGCCTGTGAGGACCTCCTGTGCATCCTCAGGTGATTTCAGACAAGGGTCATGGTCTTACTGCCTGGGAGTGAGGTTCCAAGGCTTCCCTGTGCACTGGGATTCAACCTGCGTGCGTTCAGGGGCTGAAAACTGAATTCTGGCCTCTGCTACCTGCTTGGAGTTCACTACATGTGGCCCAGTTAGGCTTTCAAAATATATTTCAAATTTCAGTTATGGAGACATCATGGTGCTAGCCTGAATACAGACATACAAATCAATGAACAGAATGACGCCTAGAAAATAAATGTATTAAAAAATTCAAGAGTAAAACAATTATCTGAAAATCTTGCTATCTTAGCACAGCATCTTCTAGGAAAGGAGAATTAAATCCAGAAATAAGGAACCTTTGAAAGTATAGTTTGAAGAAGTTCTATAAAGAATGATGATATTAGCATTTGCTAAGTTTGTCATAAGTGCAATGACTTGTGTTAAGCACTTTCCAAACACCAGGTTATGCAATGCTCCTTTCACTACTACATAACCGCTATGTCACTAAGGAAATGAGAAGAGAGAATGATTATGTTTGCTAAGGTCATATGAATCACAACCAAGTTAGACATGAACGTTTCAGTGTAACTATCATTAATTACTAAAATAATTACTATAATGAACAACCAACATTTTTATGGGACAGTTTCTACCCTATCACATGAGATTTTATAACATTTCACACTGAATCAGAAAATAGAGTTTAATTACTCATCACTCTCAGTCATACTCCTGGCAGAAATTAAGTTCTCTGAGTAGGTGTAACACAAATCCATTCTGTCATCCTGTTCTTAGAACTTCAGGCTGGGTGTGATCCCAAAAAGCATCTGCCAAGAGTGTATGCATCTTCCATCCTATTGTGGTCTTGGATGGAACTCTCCTCTCACTAGCCTCCAAGCATTATAGATTGGGTCAGTGGGGTGAGGTGAATGCAGGCATCTAACTAGAAAAGTGCCACCAATCTGGACAACAGGAATCACAAGCTGTCTTGTCCCTTCTCAGATTCTAGCTATGTGTGGTGAATAGAATTAAATTTTTCTAAGTAAAGAATAATTCAACGAAAATTTCTTTGAAAACAAAAGACCAATTTCTGCACACAACACCTGAGATCACTTACCACAAAATTCAGGAAACCAGGGAATGATATCACTTTAACTTCTTGGCTGGAAAAGATTCCTTTTCTGGGAGTTAGGTACTTTTCCTTGGGGGGAGTATTGGTCGTTACATAAGCAGGAATGCCTGTAGATAAGTGCACCACATTTTAAGGATACACACATAAACATGTAGCTTGTGTAAGTTATTACCTTCTCAGCATATGAAGAGATCAGGGCTACAGCTTGAAAGCAGGTAAGCTAATCTCAAGTTTGGTAACTTTTGAGATAGCCATGCTATATTAAACACATACCAGCATACAGAGTTCAAGAAATGTTTTTTATATATGTATATCAAGTGAGTTTTTGGACAGTCGAATGAATGAAAAAGTTATAGAAATGCTTGGCAACTGTAACTATAAGGAATCATTTTCAGAAATCTAATCAAACAAAAGAGTATTTACAATAAATTTATTTCAGTCAGCCAAAAATGCATTCTTGGGAACTACTTAATTCTTACTGAAGCTTATATATACTGTGTATGATTTCTTCACCATATAGACAACAGACAGTTTGGGAACATAATTTAAATCATAAAAGTTGTTTTTACTACTCAACAGCATTGTTTTTTCAAAACAATTCAGACTTGTGCTCCTGACAATTACAGAAATTCCTTCATGTGGCAAAATTATCAAATTGCCAGTATCCAAGGCTGTAAGTTTGCAGTTTGTGTAACAGTCACAAGATGTTTTTAATGACCTGAAACCCTTACTGCATTCTGTCAACTAAAGTGTGGGGAAGATACATGCTTAATTTGCTCCTATTAGAATCATGCACAGCATAGGAAAAGTGTCAAAATTCCAAAAGATAAATTTCATTTGATTGGGCAGACAGTCATTCAACTTAATTATTTTTGACACCTTCTGCACTATGCTATGAGAGTGCCTTTAGAGAAAAGAGAGAACTCATTTAGTTTAAGAACATATTATTGAGGGTGACATGCTATTGTCATGATCTGAAAATCTTAAAAACCTACTTGAAAAACTTAGGAAAATAATGAAAACTATAGTTTAAATGAAATTCAGCTTTGCAAAGCAACATACCTTGTCAAATAGTGATTAAAAAGTTATTTGTAAATGCATGTGAAATACAAAATTGCATTCAATAACATTGTCTAAAATATATGTGAAGTATAACTTGCAAATTGTCAAATTTAAGATAAAAATTTTATTTCCAAGTGAGGTAATTGCACATGTGTTATGATTAATATCTGACATGGACTGATCTTAGCAGAGGAAACATTTGAGAGCCTCGTATAGTCATTCATCAGTCTGAGATGGCATAAACTATCAGGATTACACATGAATAGGTAATGTACTGTCACAGCTGTTTATTTTAAGGTCCCTGTCAATGAGATTATAAAGAAACACATGATTAATGGAAAGCAATTGAGAATAGATAAAAGGTTACCATTTTCATTAGTGACCTGAGTAAGTTAAGTTTGCAAATCATCAGAAGATGTGTGAGAAAGGTTGAAGAACAGGAAGGATCAGCCATGAAATGACCCTTGGAAATTGGAACAGTTATCTGAAGCAATGGATAGGGAGGGAAGGGCTTGAAAAAGAAATACAGCTTGATATTTCCTGGGAGTTAGACAAAGGATAATAGAGATGGAAGCTGGGAATGAACTTAGATATATGTTAGCATTGTATACATAAATTGAGGAAGATATAAAACAGGACCTGTGATAGCATGCAGAGAAAGGGACTATGAGGACCGTGATGAGATACTCTTGATGTCAGTACAAGAAATGTAGGGCCGGGGTTTAGCTCAGTAGTCTAAGTGCCTGCTTGACAAACGCAAGGTCATGAGTTCAATCCCTGGTACAAAAACAAAACAAAACAAAACAGAAAAAGAAATGTAAAGGTCTTTTTCTTATTCCTCTTCTTTCTTCTATTCCCCCTATCCTGTATAATTTTCCTGATTCAGGTTCAAATTACCCTGTAACTTGCTATTTTCTTGTCAATGTTTGTTTTGAGGACTTTCTTTTTTCTTGATGCAGTATGCTGTAAACCAGGATTAACCATCCCCAAATACAATTCATTTTATGCTAGGTGCTTTTGAAGTCTGTAAAATCTGTTGGTCCAAATTTGTCATTTTGCACATTACCTAGGCAACAATTTCACATGGCGCTTCAACAAATGCTGGTGACCAAGTGACTTGTACCTCTTTCCTACTTCTTGCTGCTGAACTTGAATTTTTTTTTTTTTAATCCCCAAATCATGTCAAAATGTCAAGGCTTTTCTTTGCCCAACACTGCTATCATTCACCCTGCAAGAATAAACAAAAACAAGATGTTGGGAATTTAACAATGATTGTTTTATTGTGTATTGTTATCCTCAAGGTAATTGCATCTTGTTTTGAAAGCCTGTATAGCTATTGTTTTTTGTTGTTGTCCTTATTTTGCTTCTGTCGTTTTTTGTTTGCTTCTTGATTTCTCCAGATTTTTTTTCTTTAAAATAAAAAAAAGAATAAACTTCAGTTTTGCTTCTTTTAGAAATACCACTTGAGTCAATCCAGGCCCTACTCAGAGTTCCTAAACTCTTGAAATGGAAGAAACTTCTAGGAATGCTCAGTAACACTCTTACCTTTAAATAGCAATAAAAAATGAAACCCAAGTTCCAAATGACTTGAACAAATCACGTTAGTGGAAGACTGTCCTTTCTCTTCATACTCTCTGACAATTTTCACTACTTAATTGGTAAAGGAGATTACATAATCCTTAAGGTAAACCCAGAAATTGGACTCAGATTTATGCTTGAAACCTAATGATTGTGTTGTAAGATTTTATAAAATTTAGCTTTCAGCTTTTTATCTTTATTTTTATACTGTATTTTACCTTTCATTGGTACTTGAACCTAGGGCCTTGAAAACACTTGAGAAATGTGTAGACTCACATTTTACAGGCATTTGTATAAAATTTGTAAAAGAGAGTGAATTCTTCCCTTTTTCTGACTATTTTGGGTCACAGTTCTTGTGTACCTAGAACAACATTCTGTGTGAACTAATGTTAGCATGATTGCATGATAGTAACATCAGCAGAGGCAACACTAGGTGATATTGATTAACCCTGCCATAGAGAATTTTTGTGACTAATTTCACAAAGTGCTTCCTTGAACATTTTTTCTGTTATAGTGAATAATGTGAAAGTGGATTTGAGCATGGAATAAATTATAAGAATGCTTAATATTTAAGTGGTTTCTGATTCTGTAGCCAGTTTTACATCACAAAATTAACAAAATGCCCCAGAGGAATACCTTGTTGGGGCAATAAGGATATCAATTGATGTTTTAAAACACTCGCAAATAGGTCTAATTCTGTGTGGAGAAATGGCATTAGGGCACTGTTAGTAGTCACGTAAATGAGTCCTCTTATTTTGGGTTTAAGCTTGCACAGATTTCAGACAAGACCAGCTGGTACTGCAAACACTGCCAAATTTTCTTTAAATGTGGACACTGTATTGGAATTGCCACATTTCAAATCAAAGTCCAAGACAGCAACTGTGCAAAATATTGTTTCAGAACTTTAGAGTTCATAAAAGACACTTGTTAACTTTAAAATAACTTTCGTTGCCCTGTTGCAAATATTTTGGCATTTCACACACAAAAATAACCCCACCCAAATGAACAAACAAAAAACTTTGCCTTAAAATCAAGAATATATGAAAGAGATCTAAAAGTCATGAAGATTATGGTCCTTTTTGTCCAATTGCTCCAAGATAATTTGAAAACTAGAATATTTAAGTAACAATGGGTGATGTTTATATTTTTCTTTAGAGATTTTTTGGTACCCTACTAGCTGTGAACCACATCTATTCAGTTACAGATTATTGATTATTTATAGATATGCAGATATTGAATTTCTTTTTTAATGTTTTGCAGATTTTTTATTTTCTAAATACTTCTCTGTGCCTTTAGCTGCACAAGTGTAGAATTGTCAATAAAGACATATGCGTGTAATGAGAAAAAGATAGCAGCTTTCTTGAGTAATACAGCAGAAAAAAACACTCAGAATTGTGTCAAGAACCTCTGTCTCTTCCTCAGGCTAGCTACCCTGCTGTCGGCTCTGTACCCGTGGTTTCTTGCAGGAAAATGGCTGCCCTCCATGAGCAGCCAGTCTTTTCTGTGTGTGTAGCTTCAGCCTCTGTTCCCCAACTAACAGTAATAGATCCAAGATTTACAAAGCTCCCTCCTTAAGCCTTTCCCTGTGGGGCCCATTTATCAAAATATTAATCATTTTTATTCTTCTTTGGTTTCATTCCAAATTCTTTTTATCATGACTCGGTTAGGGATGTCTAAATGAAACCCACTATGCTAATAAATATTTGACCACTGCTGGAATGAAGAAAGTGTCCTTTGTGATTTATATAGTTACCACTTCCCTGAAATTTCCTTTGTTGAGGATTAGGGATACTGGGTAATTTGAATTCTTGATGTTTGGTGCTAGGGCTCAAAATCAGTGTGTTTTTATCAAAACTGGAATGGTGAAAATGTTTCAATTTTTTAAAGAAAATATAAGCAAAAGCTTTAGAAAGTAAAAGGTGAGGAAAGCAAATACTAACCCAAGCACCATGAAAGAAGCTGAAGAATTTCTGGTTCATTGCTACTGGTTAACCAGCTTGTTGCGTACAAACAGGACCTAGTGAATTCAGTGTGTATAGGAGACAGGCTTTTGTTTCATTGTTGTTGTCCTAGTTGCAGAATAGTTGGGTTTTTTTTTTAGTTATTAAACATAATTGGTGTAGGGTTTTTTTTGGTAATTATTCCAAATAGAATCACATGGTACAGTTTTGCACTGTAGAAATAAAATCCTCAGTGTCCAGGCTTCTCCCAAGGATTCAGTCCTCTCCAGACTTTTCCACCGAAGGATGTATTTTACCAATTTGCGACAACTAAAATTGCTCTTGTTGTCTTGTCTACCATACAAAAGTATTATGAGGTTCGTAGTTGTGTGTGTTTTACCCCAGCTCCATAACTAGTTGCAGAATAAATCAAGGAAGAAGCCCACGCTCTTCGGATGTCTGGTATTGGCGACTGGCATTGCAAAGCCACTGCCCATGGCACTTCTGCCCGTGACCTTGTTCTTCTCACTAAGTCTTGATGTATCAACTCTCCTTTCTGACTGAAATCTCATGCTCTCTAGGCCTTGTACTTTGTGCCTGTTTACTCATCTGGTCTATTGAAATTGCGGTTCTGACCTCCCTTTTGGTCCAGAACTTTCCAAATGCTGTCAGAGTAATCACAGCTCTAAAACACAAGAATGATAGCGGCACACACCCAGCTTAGCACTTGCATTGTAGCTGAACTTAGCGGGAGTCCGTGCGTGGGCACGGGGCATTCCCCAGTTCTTTCCTGGGCTCCTGTTTCACTGGTTTATGTGCTATGACCATGTGAGAGGCTCTGTATTTACTGCGTACCACTATGCTTTGAATCATGTCATTTTTCTAATCTAACATTCAAAGACCTATTAATCTTTGCTTTCTCTAATAGATTATATTAATTTCAGTTATTATGGTCATGCATTGTGCAGCAGCAGTTAGTTCTCATCCTACATTTCTGCTTACATATTTTTCTTTGTATGGTTTTCAAGAATTTACATTCTGATATCATCTTATACTCTAACAATAGGTTTTTGCATATTTTTGTGCTTCCATCTAGTCTAATATTTTGTCTATTAAACATTAAATATTCATCAATGTCCAGGCTGTAACAGAAACCATGGTTTCATTGAATTCTATAGAAAGCCTAGTTTCAATGAATTCTATGTTTTCACCATGACAGAACTAAATGAAATATTTCCCTTTTTGTCTGTGTCTAAGACTCACCAAATTATGTTGCTATTAGTCATTTCTGATAAACTTTAGATACATCCTTCTAGACAACTCTTAGGCACATTAAACAAAACATTTAAACACGTACTTATTTAACCTATTTCATTGCAAACTATTAGGAATAGAGTGATATCCTTTCAGCTGCTTAATAAAAAACCTATGACATCTATTTTTATTCCACCTTTACAGGGACTGATTCTGTACCAATATATCACTCTTTGTACTACTGGTCTCCTTAACCAGAGTTATGTGTTGAAAATGCAAAAATCTGCTTTACCCCTCCACTTCTTACTTTTTTTCCCCCTTCTCCTAGACTGTAAGTTTTAAGACCTACCTTTAATCTTTCATTGTGTGGATCCTTCCTGTTACACTGTTTTTGCCTTCCAAAGAACTCCTGTCACTTACCCCAGGACAATGATGACATCATTCTCTTATACTCCTGCGTCCAGTGTTGACATAGTTATTCCTGATTGAGTTCCTTAACCAAACTGTAACGTTTGTAAAGGTAGGGCGTATCTAACATAGTATTTGGAATTTCCTAAATGTTTGCAAAATATTTGTTGAATAATTGAAAGATCAAAATTTGAATGCTAAAACTGAATGCTAAAAAAGATAGTACAATATTATGACTAGGATGTTTTAAGCCCAGAATTCACAATTTCAATGTTCTTTATTGTGAAAAGAAACATCTCATTGAACAAAAACCAATATTTCCACTATGATTGTCCTCATTATTGTCAGTTTTCCATTAGTCTACCACTATGTTAGATAATGTATTGACATGGTTTATTATTATTTTTGAAGTAGGTGTTAATATTGCTATCATTTTAAAAATGGTGAAATTAATTTTAGTGAGGTTGTGTCTCCCTCTTATATCAAATGTATATCGAAACAAAGCTAAAATATTTCATTGTAATGCTCTTATTCAATATCTTTTGGTTATTTAGCAATTTAAATTCTTTTTCTTTTCATTCTTCTCCTGTGGTAGAGAACAAATCACAGTGTATTCCTTCCTTTCTCACTTCCTTCCTTGCTTTTCTTTTGTTAATAAGTTGATTCTTTTGTTGGAGATGGTTTCTCTATGGACTTGGAATAAAATATTTTAAAAGTTTTTAATATGAATTTCCCTTCCATTGCCATTGCTCAAGCTCTACATTGTTTATCTACAATTCCTGTGAATTTTGATTAGAATCACATTTTTGCAGGTTAAAACTATAAAATGCTCATTTAACTAAGGCTTTGTTTAACAAATGGTTACTTAGAATAAATCCTACTTGATTTTCTCCCTTTTATCTCTCATGAATTTACCTGTATCTACTCTCTGATTGTTCTCTAAAACCACTGTTTCCCCTTTTCACTTTATTACATACACACAATTTTTTTCTCCTTTCACCTTATTTTTTGTGCCTGTGCAAATTCTATTCCTATCTGAAATATATTTGTAAGCATTTGACATAACGTAATTCTTCTTTTCTTCTGGATCTTAACTGAGACACCTTTCAGAGTGGTCCTTTCTGAATACAAAAGTAACTTGGGTCTCTATATTCTACTAGTCTGTCCTAGAACTCAAGGTTCAGTCTTATTTTTGTAATCATAGGTAAGTGTATATTTATCTGTTAGCTTATTTACTAACTGCCCCAGATGAGAGCACTTATCTCTATAGTGGATCGGGACTATGTCTGCTTCCCTTACTATACTGTAAAGCTACTTAACATGAACTCTGACTGATATGCCCTTCTTGAATGAGTGAATGTTCAACCACAGTTTCCACATGTAGAGGTACAGTTGGTAGTCTTTGCCTCTCCTTGCGACCCTGGCGTGACCAAGATCTAATCTGTGTTATGAAACAACTTTGGCCCCTTCCTCCTGTTTATGGGAGCATGTTGACAGAACCGCACAGACTCACAACCTGCTGCGAGTTCAGAGAGTTCTGGTTTTGTTCTTTTTCTCATCATAAGGGCAAGCATCAAGAAATGGCATGGTGCCCTGCACTCTTTGGCATGTCATATGCTGGGCAGATGGGTTGCATTGCATCCCGACCATCGCCCATATTCAGTGGACTTCCAGGCTACTGCCAGGAACTCACATAAAATTCATGTTTGGAGATAATTGTCACAATTAAATTTGGAAAAACTCAAAAAACAACAGTATAATCCTAGCTAGTGTACTGTAAGCTTCATGATGTTCCTCTGCCCAGGGTCAGTCACCCTCTTTGTGCCTTCATTGCCAGCAGTGCAGAGTCACCCCCGTCAGACACCTGTTTCCGCAAACTCTTATTAAGAGAACCCCAAATCTCATACCTCTTTGATGGTTATGCACCAGTAACATATATGTGAACAACATAAAAATACGATAGCTTAAAATAGTTTTAGAGAAACCTATGGTGTTTCAGGAGTACCACAATATTTTGACTGACATCATAATAGAAGCAGACTTACACTCCCTGAGCTTCGTTTTGCTCAGTTATGGCAACACTGGGATTCCAGTTGTCCTTTATTCTTATAGGTTTTTGTATAATCTAGCACGATAATATTGGCAATTTTAAAGAAATATAGAAAATTATCAAATTTCAGTTTTCAATATGTATCAGAATCAAATTGACTTTCAGGATCAAATTGATCGAGATTTTCAGGATCAAACTGATATTCCATTATTTTTTGTTTGCTGTCATCTAAATTTCTACAACATAGCCACAGTTGTTTCTCCAGCCTCTTCTAAACCAAAGCAAATCAAAACAAAGCAAAACAAAAATTTAGGCATTTCTGCTGTCCATTAGCTGGACAGACTCACAACGTAGTAATCAAGACCTACAACTTTGTTCCCTATTGTGTTTTCCTTAGAAATGTCCCACTCTTCCCTATATTAACTTTATCCTGCTGCTGTAACAAGCTATGAGAAACTCAGTTGCTTAAACATGTATACTTGTTGTTAATGTTACCATTTTGGAGTGGAGACATTAAAAGTGAATCAGCAGAGTTGGATTTGTTTTGGAGACTCCGGATGAAAATCTGTTTCTTTTCCTTATCCCAGAGTGGCCACCCACATCCCATAGTTGTTGACCTCTTCTTTGACCTTTCCAGCCTTCAGCGTATTATCTTCAAATATTTCTTTCCACTGATTCTGTAAATTTTCCTTTGCTGACTCCAACTATTACCTTCTTATCCAGGTCTTCTAAGGACACTGGTGATTACATTGGGCTGACCCAACATAGTTTTGGCATCTCCAGACTCTGAAGTTAATTACTTCTGCAGAATCCATTTTGTGTGATAGGTAGCTCTTCACAGGTGGCAAGAATCTGAACAAAGTACAGGGACATCCCTGGGAGATCATTGTTCAGCCACTACCCTCCACCATTCTCCAAATATCCAAACTGATACTGACATGTCTGATCATGCACTATCAGTTCAAGACTCATTTGAACCCAGCACCATTCTTGCTTCCTGTTTGTTGATACACATACAGGTTGCTCCCCCCACCACATTATCGCTGAATCTCTCTCTTCCAGCTCAGGCTTACATAAGACTTCATGTCTACAGCATGGACTTCTAAGACTTACAGTCCACTTTTTCAAAAGATGTGTTGCAACCACTTATAAAACTCACTGTGAGGATTTGTCGTTCAGTCATCAGCTATCGTATTGTGCTCACTACATGGTTTCTAGAGGCATAGAAACCTCTGGGATTGAAGGTCACTCATGATTGTAGCCTGAAATGTTACTGACACTGTCAACAATGGACACTATTACTTCTTCTGCTTCCAAGAATATTGATTCTTCTGCTTCCAGAGTAGCTGGAATCAGTCTTCAAGTAGAGATATTTTTGTATTGTATACAAAAACATTGAAAATGATACTAAATCAGTGCTGGAATAGATGCTGCAGTTAATATGACCTAAGTGCAATAGGACAGATTTTTCTCCACTAAAACGGAACATGAAACTTTCTCTTCAAATTTAATGTAATCCAAGTTTGTATTAATATATAAAATGCACATGTCTATAAAAATAAAATTTCATAATAATGTAACTAGAGAATAATCATAGTTTATACAGTGTGCACCATAGTCTTAAAAATGAATGACCAAAATGTTACTCAGAGTACAACTCACAGACAAAAATGATTGTCTCTTAAAAAACAGAAACAGACAGATAATAGCATAAAACATTACTTTTAAGATAAATTGGTAGTATAATTGAAAAAACTTAACATCTATATTGAAGTATTTTTGAAAAAACATAACAGAGAATTTGGAGAATTATTTAATATTCTCCATACTTCTTATTTCTCTATCTTTTAAATCTTTGCCTATATCATTGAGACCTGTCAGTGATCTTATCATGTATGTTATTACCACTCTTTAAATATTTTTCCTTGCATTGGTCAGTTTTTCTTATCTTTTTGTTTGTATATCTCATATTGGTTTTTCCCAGAATAGTTGAAATTGAAGATGGTTCTAAGCAATAGAATTATACCTTTACCAAAAATATTTATCCATAATTATTTCAATCTAAACATGTAGGCAATAGAGCTCCCATTACTGATTTGTAGGAGAGTTAAATAATTCATTTTGCTCTGAAAGTGGCTCTTGTAAATGTATTCTTTCACTCCAGGTCCTACAAATTCTTTCCCTTCAGTATCCAGCCCCTATGTTTGACTACTGTTAATCGGGGAAGATCTTGATATAACCTGTGGTTTTAGTAGTGTGTTAAAGAGTCCGGACACTCTAGGGATGGTGGCACTTGCCTATAATACCAGCTGTGTCTGAGACTGAGACAGGAAAATCACAAGGTTGAAGTCTATCTGCAAGTTTCCAAAGCTCAGTTCAAAGTAAAAATTTCAGCAGGATTAGGAATGTAGCTTAGAAATAGAGCACTTGTGTTGCATGTGTGAGCCCTTGGAGTCAGTCATCATAGCGCACACATACACACTCTCAGGCTCTCCACAGGTACAGAGTCATGGCCACTTTTCAAAGCAATTGCAATCTTACAAGTGAGTCAGCAATAAACAACGATTATATATACAAAGACTCTCATAAATATGAGAAATGCTGTAAAGTTAGCACCATTATGTGACTGTAAAGCAGAGGCACTTATCCTAGTCTGAATAAGCAAGGAAGGTTCCTCAAAGAACAGATGTCAGAGCTGAAGTGTAAGGTAGTAATCAACTATGAAAGTGAGACCAAATAAGAGGCACTGCAGGCAGAGAAAACTGCCTTCCTTACGTCTCTGAGCGTGGTGTATGGTAGGCAGAGGTGACATTAGTCATCCGATTTTCCTACAAATTGTTTTCCATGACCAAAAGGGATATTGATTCAACATATTAGTGGTGATAAATATTGAGCTCTAGATATAAGCTGTGTGAATCAGCTGTGAAAATAGATCCAATATCGTATAATGGAAATCATGTTTGTGATCAAGGAACAGGTCTGGCATCTGGAGGGTTCTCTCCAGCACCACGGCTAGCTCCCTAGTTTACAATCAGAGTGAATGAGACAAGTACTGGACGCTTGGTCATGAAGGAAAGACATCGGTCTCTAGAATTAATAAACAGACACAGACAATTTGCTGAGAAATAAATATCCTCCTCAAAAATTCGCAGTATCCACACATCAGTATTTCCCATGGCAACTTCGCCTGAAAGTTTAGGACTAGGTAGCTGTACCTGTTTTTAATTGAAGATCCCTACTTTCTCTGAGCCTCATTTCTTTCAGCAAAGCAATTTTTCATAACTACCATTGTCTATTATAATCTTTCCATTTTAAAATGAGGCAAGATTTTAAACACAACTCAAAGGAGTGCGTGAAAGTAACAATGGGACAGTTTTGGACCCGTGCGATTTGTAAAGAGCAATTTATGAAATGAAACAGGAGGTTTCATAGACAATACGGATACAGCACAGCTGACAACAATATAATTTGGGGAAAAGCCAGCTGGTATTTCTTGAATTTTGTTCACTAAATGAGCTCAATCTTTTGTTGCTTTACTGAACTCAAGATAAGAATGCAAAATCTAATGCCAGAACATGAATTTGTGACAGGAAACACACCATGGTGCCTAAATTATAATTCAAATTATAAACTAGCCAATCATCATGAAGTTGTTTTCCCAACATGGTGAGTCATCTAATTTACAGCTCAGAGCAGCAATGACAATTCATCTTCTAATTTTATTTGTGATGCTTAACAATGTTATAGAGCATGTAAGTGTTTTCTCTCAGTGCTAAATTTAAAATCAATATAAATCAGATGTGTTTGAATTACAAAGCTTTTGCAATAGTAAAAATAACAGCTTTTATTTCAAGTTCCTATTGTGACAAATATATTTATATAAGTGGAAATGTGAATTATTTTTAATTTTAGCACACCTCCTTATGCATCCATATGTAACAGATAATGTGTATCTTCAAATAGACTAAAATATAAATAAACATACTGAAACAAGACTCTAAATTTGGTTTTAAGTAGAGGAATTAGATCTTGTTCTCATTACTAGATCAAAAGACTATGCCATTCAGTGTGTGTGTGTGTGTGTGTGTGGGATAATCTACTAAGTACTTCTCTTTCCCTCTCTATCCTTTGTACCCTTTAGCCTCTCACAAGTTACTAAAGGAAATCATTCTACTGGTTTACAAAACACAAGTTACAATTTCCTTTCATTGGTAGCAAAATGGTCGCTGTCTGACTAACTTCTCAAATCACAAATCTGCCTTGTTCATTATGACTTAGACTAACAGGCATTATTCAGTTGATTTTAACCCCAGGGCCTTTTCACAGGTTAATCTGTTTGCTAGAACACCCCTCCCAAGATGGTACACCTGTTCTATCATTCTCTCGTGTTCCAAATGAACTTTATCCTCATCAGAGGGGTCACTCAGTGTTGTATAGGTCCTTCCATAATGCTTGCAATATGTCCTTTATTGTAGTTCCTTAGTGATTTCATTAATAAAGATTTCAAAGGACATTTACTCTGTTCACTAAGCAGGAAAGGCAGAAACTAAGTCTGTTTTATTCAGTGTTATATTTTTAGCTCTAGTGCACTGAGCGATGTTTTTTAGGTGCTCTATACAAATATATTTCCTGGGCTAAATCAATGAATGAGAAAGTGAATAAGGGAAACTTTGTGGTTACTGTTTAATATTCACTACTCACTCCCCCTGAGACAGCAAGAGAAACTGCTGAATACGACTGTAATAGTTTTTGTTGTTGCTGTTGTTGTTACTGTGATTAAAAAAAAGGAGGCTGGCGGTCTCATTTAAAAAGGTGTATTTTCGGTCTGGATTATGGAGGCACAAGCTTTTTTGTAGGCAGTGACCTGAAGGGATGCAGGACTTGACATGGTGAAAGGGGAAGCAGACAGACATGTGTTTGGCTGGTGTCTGTTATTCTTATAAAGGCACCATCATTGAGCCATAAAGGCTCCACTTTAATGCTGTTCTCTGAACCAAGTTAGCTCCAAAGGACTCCTCTTTAAGTACTGTATTTGGGTTAAGTTTCTTCCCTCTTAATATAATTAATATATAACTTTGGACATTAAACTCCTGCATGAGTTCCAAGAGATAAACCGTATTCAAGACACTGCTAAGGGGGAGTACTGAGAACTGCTGTACATGTCAGTATTCTAGTGGCTGGGGTTTATTTTAGTTACTATTAAATCCAAGGGTATTTTTCATGTTTATTTTATTATTATTATTATTTAGATAACCTCTTATTATGTAGCTCAGTTTGCTCTTTAATTCTCTATAGCCTCAAACTCACAGCAGTCCTCCTGCCTCAGACGCTAATATTTCATTTCTAAAAGTTATAGAAGAAAAACCATTATTTACAAATCAATGTATGGATTATTTAAATTAAATTATGAATTAATATTATGAATTATAATCTGGCCCTATTGACTATGAAACATTTTCAAAGCACACATACTCAACATGGTGGGTCAGAGGGTATCAGACGTTTTACTCAGATCACCATCGCATTTGTGTCATTACTTACTTACCCTTGAGAATTTTTAGGCCAGTGATCAGAGAAAGATAAGAAAGAAAATAATCACTTTATTTCTACTGTAGATTATACATACTAAGTTATTTCTAAACAGTCAATTTTCTAGGAGATTTTCAAAGCAGTTCCTTCTTCCTACTATACATTACGTTAAATTTTCAGCCAGTGGTAGGTACTTATTACTTACAATTTTTGATTCTTTTATGTGATACATCCTATTTATTTCTCCCTTCTTATATCAAAATCTAAATCCATCAACTTTATCTGCTTTTGTTAGTGTCAGTTTTCTTACTTGGATACATTCAATTTCTAGATAAGGTAAATACTTTAACAGCTGTTATGGTTTAATGGAAAGATTGTGGACCACTTATTGGTAGAGTTGGGTTTATATCTTGGCTATGGTCATAGAGGTCATGACATAGTATCACTTTGTTTCTCATTTCTAACTGTAAATTGGAAGCTATATTTCCTTGAAGTATTTCAGGGAGGCCTAAGGAGAAAACTTATCTGGTGAAATATTAAAAACTACATGATTTGAGAATGGGCCACATAAGAGTCAGTAGAATGTGTCTAATTTAGAAGCAGTCTTTAAGTTTTAATGAAAAAAATTGAAGGATGACTTATTTACATGTCTATTGAGCACCTATTATCAGTTACTCTGAATAGCATAGTATTTCTGTCTTCACAAAGCTTAGAGCACTAGTGTAACTCTCTTTTAAAAATATCTCAAAGATGAGCCTAATTTCTCTAAAATGTAAAACCTCTCACTAAATATTTTTTCTTTTACCATACTTGCAAGATCTCAGAAATACTGACAGTAATTCTCTGTGACAAAAAAAAGTAGAACCCATACGCATTGCCATATAATAAATAGGTCTAGGACTTCCTTCTGTCAAGTCAGAATTTGTGGCATCTAAAGTATATATGCTGAAGGAAAATAAAAGACAAGACGTAAGAGTGATCTCATTTATCTGGTATATAAAGGTTTCTGCATCTGCCAAAAAGGAGAATTTTGGTTGGGATAAACATTTCAGATGTCAGGGTAATTCAGAATGGCAGCCAGTGAATATCCAATTTTTCACTTGGTCAACTAAGCCAAACTTCAGCTTCTCCAAATCTCTGCAATTCTCTGTCACTAATTGCAAAGCTTGTTCTCAATTTAATGATTACAAAATCAAAGTAAGATTTTCAGATTCCATATTTGATTGTTCTTCACAGATGGAAGACTTATTCTAGGGCTTCAAAATAAAAAGCTTTTCACTATTTCAGGTTGACTAACAATGCTTAAGTGATTAGGTATTCACCAAAACTGATCATTTTTTAATCAACTATTTTATCAGAAGAAATTTTACTTGAAATAAAATCTTGGTGCAATGTTATTTTTTCAACAAATGTTAAAGTAGTGACTATATGATATTAATCATGGAGTCCATTCTTTTAAAAATCTAATTATAGAAATGTGATAAATAAAAGATTTTCATTTAGCCAAAAGACATTCAATATTCAAAAAGCCATAAAGAATGACTTTCAAATCATTTTGTCAAACATTAATGCAATGAAATTGAATTGATATATTTACAGATAAAATAAAATCCAAAGCCTTGTATATTATGGTAAAATATTTCTTTATTATTTTAATAGAACACATATTGATGGCAAAATGCCTGTTTATTTTCCAAGTCACTAAAACATATATGTAAGAAAAGTATAACTATATAGCAAAGCTTTGTCTTGATAACTTGATAAATCAGTATTTTCCATATAGTTATTCCAATATTCAATATGTGGAGAAAAATGAGATTTAAAACATTGGTTTCACAATAGAAATAAATATTCATTAGCATTTTGTGTGTAGGAAACATGTCTACACTGAATAAAAAATCACCTGCCTCGACATTTTCAAGAAAATTTGTAAATAGATCTAGATTAAAATAGATATTCTAAGAACAACGACTTCAATGCACAGGACCTATCCATCTATCTGTCTTTCTATCTATGTGTATATATACATATGAACATGTACATTTGAATATATTCATAATTTTTACATGCATATTTGGACAATAAAGTTATAGGACTCATTCAATGGAATATTATATAAATTTGTTTTAAATAATGGAGCCCATTTTATTACTCAGATATAATCTACATTTCTGCTGCTTGCAAGCAGAATATTTAGAAGGTTAAATGGATGTCAAATAAATTTTGATGTAGTATGTCCACCAGTGATTATAGCCAAATAATAAATGCAACCAGAAATCTGTCCCAAACCATATCATGCCTTTGTACTTGCCTAGCTCAGAGTTAGTAAAGCTTTTTCTTAATTATTCAGTCTGGAGAGTGAATGTTTGTCTAAGTAGTTTGATGATGAGGAAAATGTCATTGTAATCAAATTTTTTATTCTGTTTTTAATCTTTTTAATATTTAAAATTTTATATCAGTACAAATTTGCCATACAGAGTGCTCAAATTTATCATTGGGAATTTGTTCCTGTCCATAATGTATCTTATTTCTTCTTTTTTCCCCCATTCTCCTCCACTCCCTTCAACCCTTCTGCTTTATCATATCTGTCAATGGATCTAGAGACTAGGATATAGGAATTAAAAAAGAAATACATCAAATGATCATTGGTAGGTACCTATATGAAATGTAGAAAAATTCCCAAAATACAGTGAGTTTCCATGAATGAAATATACTTTTTCTGGTTAATCTTCATTGAAAATTGGATTGGACAAAAACACTCCTGGTGAAGTGGTCACATTGCAGGAACACTAACCTTGGCAGGCTAGCCCATAGATGAGTTCATAATTTAATGAATGGTCTATCACAAGGCATAGAGGGATGATATTAAGGCAGTGTCTTGTACCTGGAATCTTCCTTTGTTCCCTGCTGTTTCTCAAATGGCATGTGTGAAGTGGCTTTCCTCTGTGATGCCCTTTGGCTGTGATTTTTCTGCCTTTGAGCCGGCTGACCATGGAAATAAAAGATCTGAAACTGAGCCCCAAAATATGCCTCTTTTCTTTTAAGTTGCAGGTGTATAGTATTTTATCCTAGTAATGGAAAGTGAGCTAATAATAGCCATTTATAGAATTTCAAGTTATAACCTAGGTGTGTGAATTACTCAACTCTTAAACTTATGCTAGCCCTAGATTATTTTTCAGGCCCTGCATATTTCAATGCATTAGAGCAATACGTATGTACTATGGAACCATAGTTAGACTATAAAACTCCTATTCAGCTTTGAAATTTGCATGTGGCAGGTTTCAGGAAAAATCAGAGAAAGGGAGAGGAGTTGAGGATGAATATTAAGGAAAAGATAAGACTATTAAGGAAAGGATAAGAAAGGATAGGAAATGCAAGGGAACAAAGGAAAGAAAAGGAAAGGAAAAAAGAAAAATTGCAGGTAGATATTCAAGTGAAAATGGACAGAGAAAGAATTCAATCAGTACAATTGAATGAATCCAATATGAATGATGTTTTTCTAATGAATATGTCCGATTAATGTGTTAAAATTTTTAAAAGAAAACTGTTTATTATTTATTATTAATATTACAGGTTGGTTTTCTCAAAGGAACAGACTGTCAAATAAAATTTACTGTGCAGGATGGCCATTAGGAAATCCTCCCGAGATGAACACTGAGGGAGAGGAAGAGAGAGTGAGATCGGGCAGAAGGAAAGTTGGGATGGGCTGCTGCGTGGTCAGGGAGTCGGGAGCCTCGCAGGAAGCTTCACATGGATATGTCTGGTAGAGGAATTCTGAGCTGTCCAGAGGGGACCAGAGATTCATTTCTATGAATCTATCACTACTGTTTCTTTATTGCCCAGGTAGGGGTTATAAATTTTGGAAGATCATTTTCTTTAGTCAAAGCCATTTCTGAAAGTGACTGATGATGAGTGTGTTTTGGCAAGATTTCTAATTGCTCTGGCAAACAAAATTCCAGGGGACATTCAAGGGCATGGCCTTCATAGTGAGTACACCAATATCATGTACCTAATCATGGAGATACCTAATCATAGTCACAGTTGAGTTCTGGAGCTCTTTAGAGCAGCATTAAGTTGCACTGTAGAAAACCCGGAGCTGCCCAGACCCAGTTCCTTCAGGGATCAAAGCAGCTCCTGTAGGATTCCAGAATATTTTTCTGCTGGGAGAATCTTAGAAAATTCCCACCTACATTTGCTGGCTGTTAGGCTGCAAAGTCACTTATCTCTTTTATCCATTATGCATTCTAGATTCACTTTTCTTTCAGAAGTTGGCTTTGCTGGTGCTGAGTCTTCTTTCTGATATGATTCACATCTCATCCTTGAACGACCTGTTTCTTTGGTCACAGGGCCTTCTCGGACAAGGGATCTATATTTTATTTGTTCACTTACTCTCGACTGGGAAAATAAGCCCAGAACACAAATACCTTATGTATATATTAAATATATTCTTGCGTAAACAGAAACAGCAATGCAACTCTGTCTTTCAGTCAGTGAAAGCACTGAAAACCAAGAAGATGATTTCTTTCCTGCTTGATCCCTTGATCTCAAATTGCTCAGGTGGCAACTATGATGTACAGCTGAGTGGGATTCCTGCAATGTGCTTGCTGGAAGTACTTTCCCTTTGGGAACTAGCACTTCTGAATCTTTATCAACTACATGTAAGCATATACTCTCTGTGTGAGTCATTGGCAGAGATAGAAGTAGAACCACTGTTGGTTCCCGTTCTTTGTTCCTTGGAGCAAAATAGTCTACTTATTGTGGACAGTGAGCCATATTATTTGTAAAATTTCAGGCATATGTCACATATTATCATGATGTGCAGTCTTCATATACTGAACTCCCTCCTTAGAGATGATCATGCATCTAGCTTACATTTATCTAATCTTGATTTTTAAATCTTTATCCTTCATAGAACCCTGACCAACCAGTCCAAACTGAGCACTGCTCATGAATCCATATACTCTCTAAATTTAAATCTCCTATTTTGCTACACATTGTAGATGAACAGTTTCACAAGACAAAGTGCTGCTTCTTGGATTGATTTTCCCTTACCTATGCATTTTAAGACCTCTGTGAATAAATTTGTAATTGAATACTTTCCCTATTTGATCTGTGCCCACATACTCACCTGAACTATCCACCAACGTTGGGGCCATTTTTCTTCCTTCAGAATCATAGCAGATTTCCATCCACATGCAAGTTTGGGTCAAGGTACTATGGAAAGGTGGTTTATGACATCAGATTTTAGACTAGTAGCTTTGAAGCTTACTTTTGCCTTCTGAGATTGTATAGGCTACATTCACTATATAGTTGGTGGTTCCAGACTCACCTGACTTTAAAAAATTAAAGGTAAGGCATGATCCAGAATTCGTGCTATGCACCCTGGAAAGAAATACCTTTTATGTATTTCACAAGCAGGCTGCTTCTGTACTGCAAAGAATTCTGTCAGACAGAAACTTCTTACCCTAGGGTAAGGGTAAGGGTGAAAGTACAAGTGAAATTATTTTTTCTTACTAATTACTTAGGCCACTGAATTCCCAAACTATTTCTACTGTTCTAGGCCTTTCAGTATTTGTTTCTTAGTCACCTTTGTGCAGCTCTATGAGAATATTACAACCTGGACAATTTATAAACAATAGAAATTTATTAGCTCATAGTTCTGGAATCTTGGAGTCTAAAATCAATGAGGGAGATGGCTGGTAGGGACTCTCTAATTACATCATACCATAATGGAAGACAAAAGGATAAAAATCTAATGAAAGAGAAAATAAGAGGTGGGCTGAACTAATGTTTTAAGGAGAAAACCATTCCAATGATACTCTCTCCCATGATAATGAACTTACTCCTGTGTTGACAGCCCTGATCCAATCATAATGGCAGAGCCCCTGCCCCAAATGTCCAATTTCCTAATACCACTGGATTATCGACCATATTTTAAAACCATAAAGTTTGAGGGACTTATGGAAATAACAGCGCTTTGTAAAGTTTATAATCAACTGTCTGAAATGCTTGCATCTTATCAAGACTTCTAATGTGCAAGACACTTTTGCTCTGTATTATGCCATTAATATAGCAGTTCAGTTTGATTTTCTGTGCAATCTTCCAAGCATCCTGATCTTGTCAGATTATATTACAAGAGAGGGAAGGGAGATTAACATAGCATGAAGCAACATTTTTGAATATATACTGTCACTCATTTCAAGTGAATGTGAAGAGTTTCTCATTCTCTTTTGAACAGCAATGGACAGAATATATTCACATCAGGAGCCACATACATGCTCCTAATGAGATACTAATTTGCTCCAGCAAAAATACTGCATACAGCAAGCAGGCGGCTGCAGTCATTGTCACCCATCAGGTTCTGTGTAAATTTTTATAAGAGCAAATTGCTAAACAGGAAATAAAGAAAACCATTCTCCTACTAATTACTTAGATCTTGACCAATGACACTAAATTTTGCCATTCTCGTGGAATATGATATTATCTGGCCAGCAGGGGAAAGAGGTAGTTTTGGAGCTTTCCACTCCCTATACTAATTTAGGGTCCATCTATGGAGCTATTACAACTTGCAAATAAACCCAAAGCAATGATGTATTTTAAGGAAGGAATTATCTGCAAAAGATGAGCAGGTCAACCAAAATTTTCAGTGGACCCACTGTGAGAAAAACTTTGACTTAGACTTCATGCATTACATGGTTTGTGTACATTCCTACTCCAGTAGGGACCCTAGTGATGCTGTGGTGTCCAGGTGAAAAGGCCAAACAAGACATTTTATCCAAAGTCATAGAGCACTTGAATTTTCTCTTTTCCAAACACATGGTGAGTCGAACAACTGAGTGTTTTCCTTTTAGGGACATAAAAGAAATTTTCAATTACACTATCATAGTATTTTAGAGTACACCTTACTAAAGACCTGGCCTTTCAGTCAGTGTATTTCAATTTTAAAATTGGTTCAGATCTAGAAACAAGGCTATCTTGCTTAGTTTTGTTTTGTTTTTTAAGTTCCACCTTTATTTGTCACTCATACAGGCTCAATTACTTCTTACAGAACTGTGCTTTATTTTCCAAGTGTCAACGCTTCTGGGCTGTACTTCAGACCTTCATTTGATTAAAATAATTGTACATGCTTAGCTTCTGATGGGTAAGCAGCATCAGGTGGCCTCTGCTACCTCAGGGTATAACCCTCATTGCCAAGTTCTGTCCTGAGAGGAATAAATTCAAGGTCGTCCATGGACAGTCCAAAGTAAAGCACAACTTAAGTATAGCAATGCTGGTTTTTCCTGACCAGAGCATTTCTATCACTTCATAAATACTATAACTTGAATCCATTTTATGGAGTAAGCTATCTGGGTACATTTTCAACTTAATGTTTCAGACATGACCATGTCTTTTCTTTACTTTTAATCCCTTTCCACATGCTGCTGTAGCACTGTTATCTTATTTATAAAGGTATTTGCTCCGTGTTTCTAGGAAGAGTCCCAGGGGTATGTTTTTACTTCTTCAAGAACTGGTCAAGGGAATAATTTGTTTATCATATGAGTGATTCCACACTGAGGAACAGGTTTAACCAAGTCTGTGTCCTAACTTCTCTTGTTCCATGCCTATTCCCCCAGCATCTGCTTTTACATACCTATACTCAAAGGAAGAGGGTTAATTCATCTTAATAAATTTATAAAATCCCTGGGTAGGTTGTTTTGTGACTTTTCTTACTGACCTAGTGTCCCTGAGAAGAAGTGAAATGTGTGTGGAAATTTAAGACACAATTCTCTGCATATTCTTGAAACAAATGGAGAGCTATGGCTCTTTCACGAGTTTTTAGAAAATGTATAGACATCTGAGGGTAAAAGGAAGCATAAGACTCCAAGAGTCCGTGTACAACAATGTAAATCTTATATATGATGAATTTTCATTCTTTTCCTCTCTGTCTGGTCATTGCTCTGCTTTCTTCCTTGGGAGTTTTACCTTTTTAAAAGTGTTCCTGTGACATGTTCTCCCGGTGCAGTAAATGAGAACCTCTTTTTAATGCAACCTAGATGAATTTTTGGGACTTTTGTGTAGTTTTGATTGAGTGAATAACTCTCTACTTTTGTCTCTTTCTAGAGCACTAAGTCCATTTAGCAAGTCATTCAACTCTATCATCTATGCTGTAAATATTTTCTTGATATTTTTCAAATGCCTATAAGAGTATTAATGAATGCATATCTCTTTATTCACAAAAAGTAGAAGAGATGGTGGAGTTTTAACCATTTTACTTCTACACACATGTACAAAGGATTATTTGTGTGCAATCTACCACAAATAAGCATAAATGAGTTTCCCTTTACATCAATAGTAAGTGATCCATTCCAAAAGCACATCATATTAATTGCTTTCTCACATGACTCCTGAAAATAAGTTTCATAAATTGAGTTCTAGCAATGTTGCTCTGCGAACAAAACTTATGGTGTGATATACTTATGAGGGAATGCTCTTGAGGTCAAATCCTGTAGGCAATATGACAGGACTGAAAGATCTGGAAGGATAGTCAAGTTTGGGATAAATGCAGTTTTCACCCAGCCACATGGAGATCACTGAAGCTAGGGCAGGTTTTCCGAGCTGACCTGCTCTGGGCTGATATCTCGGAGTGCTACAGACTTGTCAGGCGTAAGGTACATTGTTGTTAGAGGGAGACAAGAGCTTGGGCAAAGCAGTCTTTTGTGGGGGAAATATACAAAGAAAGCTGGCATCTGAATGCCATCTGTCATCAACACTATTAAGAGATGAGGGAGTAATTCATTAATTTTGTGTTCGGGGTTCTAGTGATTATGTCAGACAATCTATCATTGTTCCTACATTATTTGATTTCTTTCAAACTTCAGAAAACTGTTTTCTAATTTTCTGCAATACTTTTCTAAACCTACTTTTACAATGGCATATTTTGTAAAAAAATTATTAAAACTTCTAATCCACACATTATTTGATTGCATTTTTAAACTTTTTTTGCATTTTTTGGATATTATGCCATCACCTGTCTTTCAATGTACTCTCAAGCATCATATATTTCCTTGAGGAATTTCATTCTTTCTTTTTTAAAAAGATTTTAAAATTTTATTTAAAGAGAAAAAAACAAAAGAGAAAAAGGGTAGAAATAATACAGAATTAAAAAAATAGTAACAAATGACTAGTTGATAAATTATATATTATCCTCTTAGAAATAGTTGTTCAAGTTACAAATTAAAGCATACAAAATGGACATTCCAACAGTGAGACTGCAAACAGTTCTGTTCAATGATCAAATAAAAACTTAATAATATGGTTATCCATCCTACACACTTAAACACACATGCAGTTATATACTTTAGAGCACTTCCTTTTCCTCTATTTTTTACAATAGCAATTACACATTTTGGGTTTTATTACTACCTACATTTCTTATTACTTTTTATACTAGAGATGCATTATGATATTTATAAATATGATTCTTATATATTTCACTAATGAGGATAGTATCAAGTTGTCTCTATTTACCTATGAAGGCCTAAAGGTCATTCTTTTTATAGTTGAGTAATATTCCATTGTATAAAAATACCACATCTTTTTCATTGACTCTGCAGTTAATGGGCCTCTTGGTTGTTTCCAAGATTTAGCTATTACAAATTGTGCTGCTATGAACATGGATGCACATATGTCACTGTGATATGAGCTTTTCAGTTTTTCTGGGAAAATACCCAGGAGGGGAATAGCTAGGTTGAATGGAACTTCCAATCCTAGACTTCTGAGAATTCTCCATACTGATTTCCATAGTGGAGGCACCAGTCTACACTCCCACCAACAGTGGAGCAGTGTTCCTTTTTCCCCACAGCCTCGCCAACATTTGTTATCAGTTGTTTTCTTGATTGCAGCTATTTTTTCCAGAGTGAGATGAAATTTCAATTTATTTTAATTTTCATTTCTCGAATGACCAGTGATGGTGAACATTTCTTCATGTAATTATTTGCCATTTGCATATCTTCATCTGAGAATTGTTTGTTCATCTCAGATGCCCATTTTTGGAGAGGGTCTTTGATTTTGGGGTGCTTGATATTTTTCAATTCTTTACATGTTCTTGATATAAGTCCTTTGTTTGAAGGGTTGCTGGTTAAAATTCTTTCCCATTCTGTGGGTTTTCTTTTTACTCTGTTGGTGATTTCTTTTGAAGTGAAGAAACTTTTCAATAATATGAGATCCCAGTTGTTGATTCTTTGAAGTATTTCCTGTGCAGTTTGCATTTTGTTCATGAATTCTCTGCCTACCCCTATGTCTCCAAGAATTCTGCCTACCTTGTCTTCCGGTAGATTTAGTGTTTCTGTTTTAATATTTAGGTATTTGATCCATTTAGATGTTACTTATGTGCATGGTGATAGGCATGGATCTAGTTTCAGTCTTCTTCATGTGGAGAGCCAATTTTTCCAAAACCATTTATTAAAGAGGCTATCCCTCTTCCAGTGAATATGTTTAGACCCTTTGTCAAATATCAGGTGGCTGAGTGTCTTGGTAATTGTGTTTGCACCTTTTAATCTGTTCCATTGATCCTCAGGTCTATTTCTTTGCCAGTACCATGATGATTTTATCACTGTGGCTTTGCAGTATAGTTTCAAATCAGGAATTGACATGCCTCCTGTCTTCTCTTTGTTGCCCAGTTAGCTGTGCAGAAAGCATGTGAAGAAAGGTGGGAGCTGTTAGTTCTTTCTCTTAAATTTATCCATTAACGAATATGTAGTGCTCTTCTTTATCTTTTTTAATCATTTTAGCTTTGAGTTCACATTGTCTGCAAATAGAAGAGTTACCCCTGCCTTTTTCTGGGTTCCTGTTGCATGGAGTATTGTTCTCTATCCCTTGACTTTTATTCTGAGTTTCCTTTTGGGTTAGATGTGTTTCTTGTATACAGCATATTGTGGGATTATGTTTCTTGATGCATTCTATCAGCCTATTTCTTTTGGTAGGTGAATTGAGGCCATTTACATTTATGGATATCACTGATATGTACTGGGTCAACTTTGCCATGTTATGTTCCAGTTGTTTGCTTTCTGCTTTTCCCCTTTGTTTAATTGCTTGTCCTACCTGGTGATTTCTTTCTGTTGTTGTTCTCGGGATTGTGGTCATTTTTATCTCTATCTAGTATGTCTTTCTAGGGTTGGTTTGATGGACATGAATTTCTTCAGTTGTTCTTTTTCATGAAAGTATCTTGTTTCTACATTAAGTTTGAATGAATGTTTTTCTGGGTACTTCAGTCTGGGTTGAATGTTGTTTTCTTTCAGGGCTTGAAATACCTCACTCCAAGCTCTTGATTTGAGAGTTTGTGCTGAAAAGTCCGCTGTGATTCTAATGGGCTTTCCTCGATAGGTAACTTGTGTCTTTTCTCTAACAGCTTTTAGTATTCTGTTTTTATGTTGTGTGTCTGAGATCTTAATTATTATACGTTTGGGTGTAGATCTATGTTGGTTGTGCCTGTTTGGTCTTCTATATGCCTCACTTATCTGCATGTCAGACTTTTTTCCCCATTGTTGGGAAATTTTCTTCTATTACTTCTGTGAATATTTTAGTTATGTCATTTGCATTGACTCCGGCATCATCACTCATGCCTATTAATCTTATATCGTTGATCTTGGCATCATCTTGAAGCTTCTGGATTGTCATTTCATGCTGCTTTGTTATTTTTAAATGTTCTATCCTTTCATGATCACTAATTGCAATCCTGTCCTCAAGGTATGAAATCCTATCATCAGCTTCATTTAAACGGTTTTGCCAGCTTTGAATAGAATTTTTTACTTCTTGGATGTCTCTTTTCATTTGTTTCATGAATTCTGCTTGTTTTCTATATTGTTCATTCAAGCTTTCAATCAGGTTCTCATGATTCTCTACATTTTTCTATATTTCGTCTTTAGCTGTGTTCAGCAATTCTTTTACTAAGGTTGTTACTTCTATCTTTACATGGGAGAGTACTTCTAATTTGGGATTTCTATAGCCTCATGGAGTTGTTCTTTTATTTCACTCACTATCTTTTCAGAGATTTCTGGTGTGTTACTTTTGAAGTCTTCTATTTCAGTGTCTCCTGTACTTGCTCCTGGTGGACTAGATGTTTGAGATTGCATTTTGCTTTTTTTGTTTTGCCATTTTTCCTGTCAAGTCAATATTTTGTCCTTCAGACTCACTAGTGTCAGCTGTTGGTAGTGTGTATCTTGGGGTCCTAATGTAAGGTTGATATTTGTCCAATTGCTGGGTCCAACAATGAACAGGTTCAGTCACCTGACTTCCCACTACAGGACCTGTTGGGTGAGTCCTATATTCTTCCTAAGCTGACAAGCCTAGTAGTATTGGTGTAGGTCAACTTGTAGTTCCTGCTATTTCTTTATCTTTGGGTTATTCCATGTCACCAAATCACCCTGTCTATAGTGTTTGTGTGGGCTGAGGCCCTATTGTGTCCCTATTGTGTGACTGAGTGTCTTATAAGCCCTTTTGATTTTCTCCAAGCTTGGGGAGTCCTTTTTGACACACTCCTCACTCTGCCTGATGTTTTCTGTGTGTATGAAGGGGTCACACTCACTCTTTTTCAGATTCACCAATGTCTTTCAGTTAGTTGGAGGGAGCTTTACTACTGGCCCTATTTACCCACTGTACACCTCTATTTTAGGGGCGTACTCTGCCCCATACTCTGACTAGAGCCTGCTGAGATCTTCTGTTTGGATGAGGCAGTTACTGAATCTCCTTTTAAGCTAGCACAGTTAATCTGCTGTAGTTCAAGTTTCTGGGAGAATGGTGGGAGCTGAAGATCAACAGTAGTATTAAGTCAAGGAGGTAGGGAGTATCCCTGAGATGTCCTGGCTCCTGGGGTGTGCTGGGCACATGCCAAGGTCCCAGGTCAGCATCATATGCCTCGGTAGCAGCTGGAGTCATGCAGGAAGTGTGAGACGGAGCAGGCCAAGGTCCCAGGGCGGTGTGACATTCCTCAGTAGCTGAGGAATTTCTTTCTTATAATCACTTTTTATTTGTGAATAACATTCAATTGTAAGTATGAACCACAGTTAGTACATTCACATAACTGAATGGCATATTCGTCTTACCCTAACATCCTCTCAGTTTGTCTAAACTTTAGAAAGGTTTCATTATAACTGTAAGATCTTAACCTGTCTTTTTAGAACATTTACTGTAGGAAACTTAAAGCTATAAAAGATTTGTCCCTCTGCCTTTTTGGGATTTTAATCTTATATCAACTTCCTGCCAGTCTTACAAGCAAGTAGCCTTTCAAAGACCAGCGGTAGCCTCTTCCAAAGACCTTGGAAGGAGATATATCCCCTCTGCTAGTGACTTTCAGAGGGTAGGAGTCTAACTCTGAAAAGTATCAATCCAAAGACATATACAGTCTAGCCATATGGATACCTTACCAGCAGTAAAATGCTGTTTCCAGCAGTTAAATTCAAGGTTTTTCTTATACTGCAATTGTCTTGAATAAATCATCTTCACTTGTATAACTTACCTGGTTCAACTTTCCTTTTACAGTTTTCATGGTGTGGATTCCTCCATGTGAAGTCTACTGAGGTGCAGCCCCTTAACCACAAAGGCTTAAGTTTCTTACTCTCGGGCTAGTGCACACAATTATCTAGCCAAACTAATCATCACCTACTGTGTATACATGTTCAAAAGGAAGAAATTAATATCATATAAGAGGTACCTTCCCTCCCTGTGGTTATTAAACACTAGTAAAAAACAAAATCAAAAACAAAACAAAAACAGAAAATGAAGCAGGGAAAGTACCTAAATGTTCTTCTGTTGATAAATGGACAGAGAAAATGTGCACAGTGGAACATTATTTAGCAGTAAAAAATAGTGAAATCCTGACATTTCTGCCAACATATGTAGGACTGAGTATCATTACACTAATTGAAATAAGCAGGCAAAGAAACTCAAGCTCTGTACAACCTCACTCACCTGGAATGAAAAGAAGTTGACCTCATGGAAATCAAGAGTAGAGTGTTGATCACCAAAGCTGTAGAGGCAGGAAAGGGTAATGTGGAGGAAAGGGTACTAAATTACAATCAGCTAAAGGTAAGAGGTCCTAGCATGCTATGCTAGGGTGACTGAACTAACCCAGTACTGTAACTCAAAATGCTAAAAGATTTTGAATGTTTTCACCATACATACACTTTAAGTGCTTAAATGGATTAGATTGTTTAAGTTGAGTAAACATGAATCAAACATCACATATTACCTAGGAAATGCTTATGCCCTGAGGTGGGTGTGTTTATGGGGATTTGGGGGTAGAAATCAGTAGAACTTGTGAATCTGTGGAAAGAGGTGATTCAATTTGCAAATGAAAGGTGAATTTTTTCCCATCATCCTTTAGGGGAAGGTGACATAGGTGACAACCAAGATAGGTTAAGATAGAGCTATAAGCCATCTATAGGGGAAAGACCATTTTACAGATGAAATGGATATTCTATTCACAATTAGGAAACCCCATTAGCAGATACTCAGGAATTTCCTAGGTTTATGTCTGGAACCTGCAGTTTTTATTGAACGTGTAATTTTAAAATTGTGATTTTTCTTATACGTTTTCTACCTATCTTATTTTTCCTATGCTACTTCAGGCCTATTTAAAATTATCCATTTCTCTAAGGGTTACATATTTATTTTTTATTTTTGTTTCTGATTCTTTCATCTCCCTTGAAAGTGAATGGTGATTTTATTCTTCAAATATATTCTGATACTAAATATAAATTTCTTGTTCTTTACTCTTTTGAAACATACTTATTTTTTCAATATCTATTCAATTTTTCACTTTCATTTATTCTAGTTAAATTCTATCAATTAGTCACCAAGTGAAATCATTTTATTTTTTATTAAACTGCTTTTTTCTGTTACTAATTTCAATGACTATCATTCTAAAACTCTAATTTGCCTATTCCCCAAACTTAGAAGTATATCTTGTTGACTACTTCAATATATTTTGCACTAAATTTAACAAATCTAGTTCCTCTTTTCATTCAAAATCCTTCACTTATTTTTTCCTATGCATAGGGGATATTGAATAGTATTTTCTAGAAGAGGAAGGGCTCCAACGAGGTGGAACTGTGACATGAATTTTAGCTTCTCGGGGTTCATACATTCATGGAAGAATAAGGTGGACTCTGTGCTGTGGCAGAAAGCACACAAGTGCCAAATGAAGAGGTGAAACCAAAGATATTCAGTCCTGAGGAGCATCTGGAAAAGTTCAGTTTCCTCAAGAGGAGATGTAGCGATAGAGATCACAAACTACAGCAGCAAATGAAAATGTGATGCTTTGGAAGGACACGTGGTCTTTTTTGTTTTATCCCAGGTAATCATGAAACTCAGTGTTCCTGAATAAAGGCAATGCAAGTGTGTGCATGCATGTGCACGTGTGGGGTATCCAGAACCATTATGTGCAGAGCTATTATGAGCCACAGGAATTCAAAGCACCATTACCTTACGTAACTTCTACTCTTGTACTTTCTTGCTCTTAATGAAGAAAGAGGAAAGAAATTACATAGGAGTGAAAATAAAAATGCTCTTAAGGATTTGAGTTGTGAATTACTACTGTTCCTTAATGGAATACTTAAAATCAGTGAAGATTAGTTTAATAAACCCATTAATTGTTTTTCCATCTGTTTTCATTATACCCACTAGCAAGCAGTGGGAAGGAAGCTATGGACAGTCAAGGCAATTTTCTTTCCATAATGCTCGGTTATTATATGTGAGTTTTATTTATTGAACTAGACAACAAGCAACTTTTCTTTGCCATAGATTTTGTATAATGACAAAAAATTTCAGGGATATTTTGTATAAGCTTGAAGTGCCTATGAATTACAATGGTAATTTGGAAATTTATGTGAATATTGCATAATACACTCATACATAAGAAAGCAAAATGCAACTAAAGTTTTGGAAATCGTTTTGTTTTCTTTCTATTTAATCACTTTCTACCTATTTTATAAGACATCATTTGGAATTCATATCCCCAAGGAAGCTTATCTATAATACACTGTAATAATAATCTGGCTTAATAGATATCATCACGGCTACTGTAGGACCCTGAAGTCTGGGACTGTCTGTAACAGAATCATAGAATCCATGGAGTTTAATGCAGGGCCTGGTATATTGCAATTGTCTGGTACATATGTGTTTAACATTTTAACTTCTCATGTTAGCGAAAAAAATTTTCAAAAATTTTCTGTATATTCCAGTTACTCTAGAAGCTGAGTAGAGGAAATTTATAATCAAAAAATCACTGAGTATAAATCAATCAAATTTCATGGTTAATAATCTATCCATGCTCATTCTCTTTTTACTTTGGTGTTATTATTTTAGGACAGGAAACTTATTGCATATCTTATTTTATCTTTTCTGATACTCTTTGAAGCTCATATTTCACTTAATATATAATATTTCCAAGCACATGAACAAGATTGTTTTCTGCAGACTTCTCTACCAGAATTGTTGACATTAGATAATTTCTTTTGGTAGCATTCTGGGTAGCAAATAATTAGATGAAGGGCATATACATATTCATTTCTTCATGGAAGTATATCAGCATGACTTCCAAGATAACTGTCAAGAAATGAATGCTGTTTCTTATACCTCCCCTAATCTGCCACCAGAAAGCTGGGCCCCAGATGGTCCCTCATTCTTTATTCTTGCTTTTTAAGTCTTTGGAAGACAGAAATTCAGTGAAGACATACAAGCCAGGTAGACATATTGGCAGACAGGACCACAAAGGCATCTGTACCAAGTGCGAGCTTGGATAACATTTTATGCACCCAAGGGTTACTCCTGAGTTTCAGGGACATACAGTGATTATGAAATCTATCGACTTTGCTCTTTAAAGTGACTTTGGAATGTCAGTATCTCAAGAAGGTCTTCCCTGTTCTTTTCAGTCAGTCACATTTCCTCAGTCACATTTCCTTCATATACAAATCCAAATCAGTTCTCAGTCCAAAGAAAGATCTTTAAAAATTATTCCCCTTTCTTCTCTCAGTGGGTATAGATATGGAAGCCAGGAATGATGCATGTGTTACTGTGAAAATAGAGCCTGATGTCAGAGGAATGTGCACAAAGTCTGCATAACTTCAAATTGTCAGTGTGCTCTTTGGGGTCACTTTAGCTTGAAACCTAGAAAGATTGTAGGTATAATATACATTGTAGTATAAGTGTTAATTCTTTATTTCATTGGCAATAAATGCTATTGCCCTACATGTTTGATAGTATCTAATTAATTGTCTGTAAAATTACCCTAGATATTTATTCTTCTTACTTGGCCAGCAGATTTAAATTTGTGTGGATTATTTTAAAATATATAGGTGTACACCAGGAAAAGAAGTAGTTAGCTTTAGTATTTACTTTCTTAACAATCTTATTTCTACAACAGACTATTGAGTTACAGGCAATTACAAAGCAAATACAAATCCTTTGGTGAGATACAGAATTACTGCCTGCGTTTTCCCTATCTCTTCAATTTTATTTAACTGATTTAACCTTCTTTTAATTGACTGAGGGACAAGAGGAAGGAGAGATGGTTTTTTTCATTAGCAACTTTTATGCAGTATTAAAGCAAATTTGTGACAGAACTGATCAGTTAGGCAGGAAAAAGAGATTTTACTAAAGACCACTGCAAAGACCTAGAAGGCGAAGACTGAACTCAGTTTCACTGAAGCAAAAAGTGAGAGAGTATTTAAGCAGTGGGGTGAGCTGCAAGGAAAGCCCTGGGGAAGAGGAATGTAATAAGCCTCTAGTGGGGTGCAGTCAATGTGAATTTGGCCATCCTGTTTGCTAGTTGAACTTTATCCAAGGTAGACTCCTGCCCTATCTCTGGCTCCAAGAGGCAGACTCTGGTCTTTCTTGCAGCTTACTTTCCAAAAGATAGCACACAAGTCATTGAGGAAGATATTCCTGGGCTGTAAATATCTACATCTCAAAGCGGTAAAGAAAGAATTTGCAATTGGAATATTTCTAAAGCGAATGTTCTAGGTTAAGTGTCAGTGAGAAGTCTATGTTATCTATGCAGGGTATTAGTGCTTGTTGATTACCAGATTATCCATTATCAGACCTAAACCACTTCTTTAGTTTTGCCTTAAAAGCAATACTATTCTTTTATGAAAATCTGCAAGATAAAATACCAAAGAGCAATGCTTAAACTGACACTCTACTTAGACATTGTCATATGCTTTATTCAGATCCAAAGACACCAGTGGCATACACTGAACCTCTGTTGACCAAGGAGACATTGAGAAAATGATTAGGAGGACTCACGAGGCATTGTCCCAGGGAGACAAAGAGTTCAGTGACATTTGGACTTGAGTTCTGAAATTGAGTCAGAATCATATTCCAGTAAATGATTTTTCCTCTTGCTTCTTTTATTACTACACAGAATATAATTGCTACTCAAAGTAGAGCTTGTGCTTAGTATTATTTGTTAAGTCAAACTCTCATTAAACATTTTCCTCAAATAATGTCTTTTATTTTTTTCACATGTTATTATCTTGTATTTATTCTGATGTGTGGGATTCCATTTTTAGAGTCATAAAAGCAAAACATTATTTTCCTCATTGATCTTATATGATTTTATATTGATCATTGCTGATTGATCTTATATGATTGTATATTGATCTTATATGGCTATATCTATTAACTATATTTTCTATTGAAGAATTATGACATTTCAATGCTTATAGTCTTCAGCAAGCATATTTTCATAGATCAATCAGAAATCAAATAAATCACTCATTCTTTTAATTTCTTAAACTTTCATTCTTTCCAACAGAGATTTGTTCCATTAGCTTCAAAATGCTTATGATTGTAATCCTGATAAAAATACAAACTTTAAAGAATATGGCTTAAAACTATTGATTTCTGCAGATAACCTTATTTCATAGTCACAAATAAAAGAAAAGGATCTTGTTGGATTTTATACCCACAGTAATACTGGTGCTCCCTTCCCAGCTTTCACCCTGGGTAGGCTGCTCTGCAAACTTCCACCAGCTGAGCAGTTTAAAAACAACAGAAAGGTGTGTCCCTTAAGCCTGGAAGCTGAGAAACACAGGGTGAAGGTACTGGCACATCTATGGCCACAAAGAGGTCCAGTTTTCACATTCACAGAAGCTCCCTGCAGTTCTGTCCTTTATAGTAAGGACCGAATCCAAGGACTTCACATTGGGCCAAATCGTTAATCTGCTACTGGGCTTTGGGATGCTGGGATCTCTTTCTAGAGGTGATTTCTGACTTCGTTTTTGTCCTGAGCAAAGAATTGGTTAAGACAGGTACAAATAGTAATAAGGTTTCACATTTATTAAAGACAGAGGAAAAAACAGACTCAGCAGGAAAGAATAAAGCACTCTGCAGGGCCAGGGCGTGAGTGGACAATCATGAAGAGACACAACAGCAAGAGGTCAGTGGAGCTATCCTTTGGGATATTTTCCATGCTGCCACCAAGCAGCATGGACAGTCTTTAGAGTTCTTGTGAGAAGTTGGGGTCCAGGGCTTTGGGAAGTGTTCTGCTCATGTTTCCTGGGATTTTGTAATTAAAAGGATATACCTACTTTCTCAGCTAGTTTTAGCCAACCGTAGTCTCCTGCTTTAAATTTTTTGAAAAAGAATTTTTTTGAGACAAGATCACGCTAAGGTGCTAAATTACCCAAATGGTGTGTGCTTGAATTTGTGATTCTCTTGCCTCAGCCTCCCAGAGAGCTGGGATTAGAGGCATGCACCCTTACTTCAGTTTTGGAGTCTGTTTTTATAAAGTCCCATTCCTGATTAGGTCATATGACCTAATCACCTATAGAAAGCTATGCTTCTTAATACCAGGTCCTTCCGAGGGCAGATTTTAATTTATTTCAAGGAGATGCCACTGTTCAGGCCATAGCGAATGGTTTAAAAACAATTGCCCCAAATGTTTCTGCAGCTTGAAGAAGAGTAGAGTCAATCAGCAAGGACAGCTGAATCTTCTTAAAATATTAGTATGAGAAAATGCTTTCAGAATTAAAACGAAGCAAAACAAAACAAGCATGAATTCTAAATTTACATTTAGACTAAAACTGCATTTCCCAGAGTCTTTTTGTTTTGCGGTTTTCTAATATATTGGAAGTACATTCATTTGAATGTAGCTCTGGTGTGTTCACTTTGTTGAATGACAAAATCAGTTACAGAAAGTAAAATCTTTGAGAAGATTCATTTGTGGTTGACATAGTTTGTTAAAATCATTGAGAGACATGTATTTCCACTTGACTCAGGCATTTATTAAAATGCCATTCCAAAGCTTCACAAACCTCCCAAAGATTCTTTAAAGGGAGGATGACGAGTTTTGGTGATGTATTATTTAAACATCCTTACTATCTTATTATTCAGGTTGTATCTGCTCATGCAAAGTGAAGTGTTGAACAATTTTCTAACTAATTCAAGTAATTTATGTAAGCACTCTGACTAATTTGAACCAATAAAGCCACTTTCATTGAGAACAAGTTTATTTATCTTCATTGCCTTAATAATGGTCTCTAATAACCATTCAAATTTGCCTGCAGAAGAACCAATTCTGAATTAAAAGTCAAAATGTTAAGATGTACAATCACCTGAAAAGGAATATAAGGAAAGCAGCCTAAAGTTACAAAAGTCTTTCACTTAAAACTTTGTTTTCCCATCTGGAGCCAAAGCTCATCGGCCAGATTCTTGTCCAGGGAGATTTTAACGTGAAATTCAGGACCGAGGCATATGTCAGTATCTGTATTTGTTTTTATCTATCATTATGTTGATTGGCATATTTATACTAATAACTTAATGCATGAAAAGATATCTTATTCTGATGTTTTTATTTTGTGAGTTTAATCCACCCTGGAATATTGCCCATATGAGTGTTGTAGAATTTTAGGTTACAGTAACTGCTCACATGTTTCCAGTGTCATGCCTGCAATTAGCATCAGTACATGGGTGACTTGAAAATTGAGGGTTTGATTTAAATTTTATACCTTCATATGCTTCACTTTTTATTACATTTATTTACTCCTGCAATGGTGAAAATAAACATGTCTTAAATACACACTATGTCTCTTGTTGACTAACTGCAGTGGAGGAAAGTGAATTTCTCATTGTGACCCTGCAGTGTGTGCCATTGAGTTATATGGCCATGGTGTGTTTCTATGTAAGGCTTCAACACATCACACAGACCTTTAACTTATAGCATCTAAAAGTCATTTTCTCCCTGACACTGGTGATCTGCATTTAAATGCAGGCCCAGTTTCTCTGTGGTCATGAGCCTTTTGTGACATGCTATAGAAACAAACAAATGATATAAATGATACTTAAGTCACTCATTATTTAAATGCTTTACAAGAGAAAAAAGTTACTGTCTTTATACAACAGCATAAAGATTATGCCCGGTGGTATGACAAAACCTCATCTTCTTAAGACATAGAGTATTTTCATATATACAACTGTTTCCACGGAATTTTAGCTGATTACAATGAATTTGGCATCTACTTATGAAAGCAAATTTAAATATTTTTTCAGATACCTGAGTTTTTACCAAAATTTGCATTTGTTTATTCTATATCTATTATAAGGCACCTATTTATTTATTTTTTCTCTGCATGCCAGATGGGCTTATTGGATCTTCAGTTTTCATTTGGAAAAGAGAAATGATGTGGGCACAATGTTAGTATCTTGGCAGGGAGCCTAGGACAGATAACTGAGAATGAATTTTATTGAGGGCCAATTCTGTCTCCTGTTTACAAATTAAATAAGTTTAATTAGAATCTTATATTTTATGTAACATGATGAACATGTAAGCTCTTAGCTTATAGAACTGAAAGGAAAACTTCTTGGATGAAGGAAGCCTAATTTGAGGAGATACAAACTAATGGACAGTTGTTTACTTGTAGTATTTTAGATAGTTAGAGATAAATGAAGTTATGGATTAAATAAGCTGTGACCGTAATGCACATAATGACTTTGATTCCTTTTAATCATTTATCTTTGCTGCCATGTTTTGCTGAATAAACAGGAAAACTGTGTTCATATATGTCAGATAACTTAGTGGCAAAATTTACAACTCCTTCACACTTCTAGGTGTTGCATTTACTTCAGTATCTTCCATTTCTGTCATTTTAAGCTCAAGAATCAAAAATTTATTATGCATTATTTTTCCTCTCCTATGTATGTGTTTTATATTATTTATTGCTCAGTGCTAATCATTATATATATTATTAATTTTAATCATGTTTACCAAACTAAAAGTTTTAAACTTGAATGGCAATAGACTGGGATCATTTCAGGAAAACGACCTTTGTTATGCAGAAATAATTCTTTTCTATGTCATGGTGAAGCAATGTCTCAACATAAGTAATATCAATAGAGTACGTGGCACGTGACACAATACATGGTTCGGATCCCTGAAGGGAGACTGCACAACTGTCTGACGGTTCCAACACCGCACTCTAAAACCCATTCACACGACAGTGCCATTCTGCAGGGCTGCTCCCGGTCTGTGAGGGAATGCGGACGATACGCAAAGGCAAACCAGTTCCTGTGAGACGTGACGCCCCTTCGCTAGATGGTGTTCACTTGAAAATGTATCCTTGGGAACGTTTCTTAGCGTTACATTTCAGACTAGTTTTCCATTCACTCTTCGTTCTTCTCTTCTGCTCTTGATTGCACTCGGATCTGCATCAGGGCCTCAGTGTCTCTTGCAGAGTCTCCTGAATAGCTACACATTTTCCCTCAATAGCTTTTCCCTACAAAAACCCTATGGATCTAACTTCATCTTCCCGTCTGCCCTCGTCAATCTCCGGACAAAGACAAATGGAATGGAGAAAGCAGATATTGATTTGGAAGTTTGGGACAGCATGGTTTACTCATCACAGCACTCCACAAGCCAAGAGAAAACCACCCTGTTTGATAGATGGGGAAGGAGAATAGCTTGCATGAAATGAGTTCCAATTTCTAAAAATGTTACTGCTGGTGCCTTGGGAAATACTCAGGTTTTGGAGGGGAATGTTTTTGTACATATAATTATTTGGGCTTTTTTTTTTTTTGTACCAGGGATTGAACTCAACCTCAGGCTTATGCCACTGAGCTAAATGCCTGGACCTCTTTGGCCATTTCAATGTCAGTGGGCAAAAGATGTCTGCATATTGGTGGAGTGAGTTTTTATGACATTTTGTTTGCCTCTTTAGAAATGAGAAATGACTGTTGCTATCAGGCAAGTGAATGAAGAAGTGTGTGATGGTATGGTCTCCTATGTGATGGCTTTTGTGGTCCTGTTCTTTTGTAAAGGAAGAGATGATAATTCTAAGCAAAAGGGTAATGATACAATAGATTTGCAAAGCTCAAGAAATGTTTGAGTGCTCGGCCAAAGCAGAAGACTGAAGTGTTGTAGAGAAAACCTGGGACCCTGAAACATTTAGAAGTTATCTAAATGGATATCTCTGAGCAGGCTAGTGTGGGGAAGCCCCAGATCATCTGCAGTTGAAGAGGGGAGCACCTTTCTCTCGTGAGTGTCAGTACCTCTGTTGTGCACCAAGGTGCAGAGCCTCTTCTTAGCCAGAGAGAGGTGTCCTTGGAAGAGCTTCCCTAACTTCTTCTCCTTTTTCCTGTCTCATACTGAACACGAAGATTATGTCTCAGCATAACTTGCCTGGAGATATTATGAACGTAGAAAATATTGTGCACTAAAGTCCTTGCAAGAATGTGTTAGCACATGCAAACCAGAGATACAAGAGTATCTGGGAATAGATTTTGAGATTGCTCAGTTAAGGAGGCCTGAATGTAAGAATAGATCTTCCATTAGACTTGGGACACTTTCGTAGAATGTGGTTTGACATTTTGGAAAACTCTCCAGGGGATGGATCAAATTTGCTATGATGGTGGTTGTTTTATGAGAGCTAGAGGAGATGACGACCAAAGCCCAGTATAGGGAAAATGGCTATGCTAGGTTGTCCAGGTAGGTGGTAAGGGAAGGATTGTGGAGGCTCAGAGAAGTGGAAAAGTGAAAACAGATGTATTATGTTGAGCCAGAAGATTATGTCTCATGAGAAGTCTCAGAAAATGCACCATGCTCCAAGGCCAGTGGCAGAGTGCTGGTGAGTGCTCTGTGAGGTTTTCCCCACTGCAATCCAGGGCTGGTGGGGACAGCACTCACAGAGCTGGGCTAGTAAATCGCCAGATCAATAGGGACCATGAGACATCACCATACTATTGAAAAGAGAGACGCCACACTTCTACAAAGATGGGGCAAACAGAGGACCAACAAGGGGCCTTGTTGAACAGTCAGCTGCAGAAGTAGTTAAAAGAGTGTGGTGTCCGTAACAACAGATTAAGAAAAATTAAAGTGCATACTTTTTAAAATGTTATAAGTAGAAAAATGAAGAATCCAAGGGCAAGAGGTTGCAGGTAAACATCCCCCCAAGATAACCTACCTCCTGTCTTTTAGATCTGAGATAATTTTCAAATATGGGACACATTGGCTGAGAAGGAGGCTTAGTCACAAAGCAAAGCTAGCCTGCTTCACCATGGGAATTATAGACAGTATATGAATGTTTCTAGAATTATTAGACAAAAGATCTGAGTTGACATTGATATATGGAAATGCAAACCACTATTGGTACACTAACTTCACCATCAGAAAAATGATTCTATATTAAATAATTCACATAAAACATACTGAGTCCTGACTCACGCCCATGAGTTTCTTAAGTGCATACTACAGTTCTCCTTTCATTCTGGCTGTTGCATTAGACACCTGAACTATAAGGTAAGAGTAGTCATAGGGGGACTAGTGGAAAAACTAAGTGGAAATCCCTGTAATAGCTTCCTAAAACCAAAATGTGAAACTAAAAAAATATTGAAGTCTGGAAGAGGGGAAAGATATTGATGAGAAACCTTATTAAATTCTTAGGGTTTCAAGTTTTGTGGTTTCCATCACATACATTTTTAAAAATAGGTTATTCATCTGCTGCTGAATCTGGAAGGATTTTGAATGACTATCGATTACAGCAGTGTCACATAAGTCGTGTTTCTGGCTCCAGCTGCTGTAGTGGACAAGGCATTGCTTCAGACCAGAGCAATAAGGCCTCTGGGACGTGGGATATATATGATCATTGATTTTGCAGTATGTTCTTTTCCATTCTAATCAGGATAAAAGGCATCAGAAATAGTTTACTGTCAGTGGAATGCTTAAAAATATTTACTTATACTATTATTGCAGTTTTGTAAACTCGCCCACCTTCTGTCATAATATAAACTGAAAAATAAACTTGATTTGTTCAGCATAACGCACAATAATATGCTGATCTATTGCATTAATGACGCTATGAGAATTAGACGGGGTAAAAAATGTTTTAGTCACTGAAGGCCTCACTATGACACAGTAGCTCCAGAGCCCTGTGATGAATAAAGCATCAGTTATTCCGTAAACTGTTTAGGATATCACTGCCAACATAAAGGACAAATTGCTGCGTCTTCTGTTGGCTCTCACAAAGAAGAAAACACAAGATCTCCTAAAAACTTCTGGATTGTGAAGGCAACACATTTCACCTCTAGAAATACTGCTACAGAGCATGGAGTGGTAGCACAGAAATCTGAAGGCTTTGAGGAAAACCTAGAGCAGGAAACGGCTCTGTAGCAGCTACAGTCCACCTTACCAGAAGCCCCGTTTCTCGGACTAGATATTTGACAGACTCAAAGGCATGGGAATCTTCAGTGGTGGCAAAGGTGTAGTATTCACTTCATAGCAAGCTTCTCACTGATTGTATTGACACCAAGCTCACAACCACAGCTACAGCAGAGATTCCTCCATACGTAAGGGAAGCATGAGAAACATCCTGCACTTGTAAATGCTTAAGTTGCAAGCCAAAAACGGGTGGTGGTTGTACTATGGCACTACTAGTGGTGATTTGAAGGGACAGTAAAGAAAAGGGACAGAAAAGGGACAGTAAAGGGACAGTAAAGGAAAACAAGTTTCCTATGTAGACCTGCTACTGCCCTAGACCCGCAGAGGTGAGTCCTTTTGTATGAAAGAGAAGAGACCTAGACTGGGCATGGTGGCACACTCCTGTAATCCCAGCACTTGGGAGGCTGAGGCAGGAGGATTGTTGAGAGTTTGAGATCAGTCTGGGCTACAAAGTGAGCTCAAGTTCAGCCTGAATGGTACAGTGAGATCCTGTCTCAAAATGACAGAGAGAAAGAGAGAGAGAGAGCGAGAGAGAGAGAGAGAGAGAGAGAGAGAGGAGAGAGAGAGAGAGAGAGAGAGAGAAAAGAGGCCAAAGATGAAAGGAACAATAGCAACAATAAACGAACAAACCAAGTTCATGTTTGTATTTCAGGTATACTAGATAATGGCCTGAAAGGAATTTTTAGGAAAAATCTGTACATTTAAAAGCAAGTAAGTCTCAGCAAGAGAATTAAAAACCAATGTGCAAGTATAGGTCCAAGGTGGAAAAGGTTTTGTTTTACATGTTGACAACTACAAAATAATCATGTGCTGTGAAGCAGGTAGTAAACAACTCGGTAGCTAAGGCAAAGTGATTGGGTAATTGACATTACTCATAATTCATCACTCATTACCCAAAACCTGGCATACTGGGTTCATGAGCATAGAGAAATGGAAACTTTGGTTCGATAGCCTGGTCTCTGACTTACCAAGGCTGGTGCAATTATAGGAACAAGGCAGTATGGTCATTAAGGAGATCAACCAGCTATTTGGTAGCAGCTCATCTAAACTGGACTCTTATTCTGGAAGGGTTGCCAGGTTGTGCTCTTCAGGATAGACACCTTTCCAGGTGTAGATTTTGCTCTCTTCCTGGGCTTTGGCATTCCTGCTACCTAGAGGCTTACATGATGAATGACCCAGAGGCGTACAGTTCCATCTTGCTTTGAGACAAATTTCACTGCGAGTGGGTGCAAGACAGAGGCAATCACCGTGGGATCCACCACCTGAATGACCTGTCTCACCATGCAGAGGCTGCCAGTCTTGCCCAATTCTAGAAAGCCTTTGAAGGGACAGTTGAAGTACTAGTTTCAGTGTGGGCATTCTGAAACAATGGAATATTTGCATGAAATTAAGAACCTCTGTATAGTGTGATAGAAAAAATATATGGATCTGGTAATCAAGGGGGAAGGCATAGATGTTTTATCTTGTCATTACTTCCAGTGACACACTGGGGGGGCTTGTACTTCCTGTGCCTGAATTCTGGTTCCTGGAGTTCCCACCGATCTATATACTACCATGGCTGCTGGAGTACTTTACACAACTGAGTACTTCAGAGCGGAAAGCAAGGAGCCACTGGGAGAAACTGATCCCTACTTCCAGGGGAGACAGGACTGCGCTTTACAAAGGATGGACGAATATGTTTGGATTGTAGGTGATCCATATAGCGGCCTCCTACTCGTCTTTCTCGCTGATATGACCGAGCAGGTCATCCAGCAAGGTTGACATAGAAGAATATGATAACCAGGAGTCTGGAAATGTCAGACATGAAAGTTAGCATCTCATTACCCGGCTAGTCATTGAGAATACAGGGATGTGAGACAGATTTGGAAAGGATTGTAGAGGAAGAAACAAATGATTTGCTGATCTCACGTAACTAGCCCTGAGGGTCTATCAATGTATCACTCGCAGTAGTTACCGCTCGGAAGACAGCGTCATGCAGTGATTGCCCCAAGGTTGTGTGCAGTGAGGAGTGTGTGTGGCCACTGTGGAATACAACATTTAAATTTCTCAGAAGGAAGTTGTCATAGCCTTCTGTGGGTCCTATTCTTTCCTTGATGTGTCCCTCAGTAAATCTCTTGCAAAGATAACAGTATCTCAGATATTCTTCCACACATAATGTTGTCTTCTTGAAGTACCCATAGAATTCTACAGACAAGTTAGAGATTCTATATTTATTTTTTTGTTTGTATGTACCTGTTTTGCACTTATTTTTCTCATATTATGATCTATGTATATGGCTGCATTTCCCGTCCAATTGTTTGAAGTGCTCACATAAAGAAATAATGTTTAGTTTTTACATTTATTACTCAACAAGTTGTATAAATTTGAGCATATTATTAAAATAGTAAATAACCAAATTATTCACAAGAATTAGAAAAATAAGTTTTAAAGTATCAATACTGTCCATATATATTTTTTTTTATTTCAAATATGCTGTTTGGTAGTAAAAATTTTTATAAATTATGCCTTTATATGCATGCATTTTTATATTTATAAAACATCAGAAATAGGGGAAATGTGTGTGTGGTCTGAATTAACTATATGCCATTGGTCACATATCAAATGAATGACATAGAGCTGGTATACCTCGTCTCACACCACCTCACTCATATAGATGTCATTCAATTGGTGTCTCACAAATGTAAAAATTAGTTTACACTATATATGTAACTGCATTTCTAAAAGTTTTTTTCTAATGCCATCACAGACCCATCCATGAATTCGTTCATGAATTCTCTTACTCGGGCCAAGGCAGTTATTTGAATATTGTGAGAAGGAAAGAAAATCACACTCACAGGTATGAGAACATTGTTTTTAAATGACATTTGGTCAAAATATGTAAAAATGGACAAAAATTAATTATGCTTTTTTCAACTTTAGTATATTTGACCAGGGCCAGGCACTATTATGTGACTGATGCTGTTAATCTAATTCACATGACAGAAAATGCCTTAGAATAAGATTGTTTTATGTTATAAAGTTATTAATGAACATGAAGGAAAATGATAACTTTTTTACTACAAAAATATGTTATTTTCCAAGGGAAGGCAGAAGGGTACTCAATGCTCCTGGAGTACTACCCACTATAAAGAAGGACAAGCTTGAGGCTTTTGTAGGTACACGGTGCAACTTGATATCATATGCATAAGTGAAATAAATCAGACTTGCATGTATAAACATTGTGTCTTCCTAGTGTAAAAAAAACTGAAAGAGTAAATAAGATCCAAAACTGTACAACAGATATTGTGTGAAAATGAAAGGGAAAGAAAGTGATCAAAAAGAAAAATCAACTGGGATAGGGGAAAGGAGAAAAGGAAGTAGAGAAAAGATTATATGCATATAAGTGTATGTATATATATATATATATTACACATACAAGGTGGATAATTATACTACTAATCTATTTTTTCACCGAGAAGAGCAGTTTATGTTTTCATTGTTTGACTGATCATTTTATATGCCTCAATCTTGTAATCTTAACAACTACTTTTAAGATAACAATATCCAATGTATTAACTAGTGCTGATTTCTTATTACTCTTTTTGAAATTCTATGTCATTTTTATACCTTTTGTTTTTTCAAAAAATATGCTATTTTAAAATGCATCAATTAAATGTTGACTATTGGCAGGAATAAATGTCAAGGAAGTACATTAAGTTCAAGGTGATTACAATGACATATGGTCAAAATAAGGGACCTAGAAGTACTGAAAAAGATGAACAGATCAACAACAGACACAATGTTTCAAGAAAATTGCCTTCACCTGTTATATTTTTTCTAGCTGCATTCAGTTCATTTATGATTAGTTTAATGGCCCTTTCCAAAATGACTACTTGTCAGAGGCAAGCACACATATATTGCAAATAAATTCTCAAGATAAACAGGACATGGGTACTTTAATGGCCTATTAATAAACACCTTTGCTGACTGATGATGCATGAAGGCTGTGCTGAAATCTTTGCACTGCCTGAGATGCGTACTAATGCAGCAGTACAGTGAACTCAAGTCACAATGTTACACCTTTGCTAGATATTGTTAAAATTAATTCTCAACAACATATGATCTATTGTCTTAAGACAATTGAAACGATTAAGCATAAATTTATATTATAATGACCTTTGAATTTATTTTCACTTTATGATTACCATGAAGGCTGTGAAAATAATTCCACTTATGTATTTTTTTATCTTTCTTTTCATGTGGCAATCAATATTAGCTCTTATCAGTCTTCATTATAGTTAGAAATTTTTGCCCAGTGTTTTTTTGCATGCTTTAAATTTATTCTCAGAACTGTGTTGCTGATTCTAATTTGACAACACAATTGTAGAGCAGAAGAGCATGACCTTAAGACAACCTGAACTTTAACACATTGTGCGCATTTACATAACATTATGCTGGAAATTGTTTTTAAAATTGGAAACAGTGACTGACTAGTGCACTGACTCCCTACACATATAGCCTGAAGCGCACAACCAACCCATAAAGCATTTAGACTTCATTAGCAAAAGAGACATCAATAATGGTAGTTGTGCAGTTCACAGACTTATTAGTCACCTTCTATATTCCAAAAGGGCACTTAGGACAGCTGTGCCAAATAACCTCAAAAACACTGGGCAAAATGGTCTTCTAACTATAACAGTATTCTGTGGCTCTCTGAGCTGACTGACTTGCCGTTTGATGTAGCTGGTGTTAGAAATGGTGTGGTCATCGCCTTGTCTCAGGAAGACTGATAAAATGATTGTTTGTGAGCCTTTAATGGCCATAAAGAATGACTGTGAATTCTTGCCTTTGTGATTTTCTCGTTATTATGCTCATGAGATTTATGTATTGCACAGCTTGGACCTCAGATGCAGCAGCCTGTTTTTACTGGGAACATTGATAAGAATTTGAGGAAGACAGAAGAAAGAATTTATTCAATATAAGTGCTATGTAAATTTAGTTTCCGAGTGTTGAACAGCCTTTCTTGCATTCCGTAACTCTAATATTTGTTGCACTGCATGTCCCTCCTACAAATAGCCCCTTATCTGCCTTTACTCTTGTTTTATTGACATAGTGCAGTAAGATCTATATTGTTAATAGTGGAGGTGGCAATTTTAATTATCCTTAGGTGTCTTGGTTGCTTTTCTTTCATTTCTGAGGCAAAATTTAAGGAGGAAGAGTTTATTTAGCTCGCAGTTTGTGGCGGTTTCAGTCCATAATCAGCTGGCTTCAAGGCAGGGTGGCACGGCACATGGGCAACACTTTGAGGCAGGTGGCTGAACAGAGCAAAAGCAACAGGAGCCAAAGGAGGGGAGGGTGAGCCTCTTTTCCTTCCTTATATTGTAAGCAGACCATGCTCCTCCCCGCCAGGCCGGGTGCAGCAAGATTTCTATGCCCAGGATGAGGATGGTTACACAGTGAGGACCCTGGCTCCCTGCTGAGTCCCTTAGTTACAATGACCTTTTCAACTTGACACAATGGGTCAAGGATTACACTAAGAGATTAACTCTATTCTCTTAGCGGTGGAATGGAGGAATTTAAACATAATGACATGGGCAGCATGAGCAGGTAGTTTGATTCCAAAACACTTAGGGACTCCTTTTTTTTGGATTTAACTCTTCAGCCTTATGATAACTTGAACGTTCAGTTGCTTTAGAACTTGCCAAAGTTACTACTTGCTGTAAAATGAAACAAAAATGGTGCCATCTTGTAGATAACTCTCTGAAGTGTGGATGGCAATCGGTTCCTCAGAGGAAGGAGGAGTTTAATTTCAAAACATACACATGGTAATCTTGGTGTCACAAGGAGGTCTAACTTGGAAAAGGTTCTGTCTTCCCAAATCACTGCCCTCAGACAAATTGTAGGTAACTTACTTTGTTATTTAATTTCTTTTTTACTCATAATATTGAATTAGAAGCATTTATATAATTCCCATTTTAGCTTGTAGGAAAATATAAATCTCAAACAATCCGTATTCTAGCAGTATGCTTTTTATCTAAACAGGTTGGCTGGAAAAGATGAATGATGGATTTGAATAGAAATATCAGTGTTTTTTTTCTGTTACAAAAAGTAAAAAATAAAAGCAATTTTGCAGTGCTATGCTATTTTCAATCAAATGTAGCATGAGGTGAATTGCACATATATTTCTCCTTTGATTTTTCTCCTTTTCATTAATCCATCATCTACATGGTGCTTGCAAGATTGCTGGAGCTCTGTTGTTTTCCTTCTTTTCTTCTTTGTGACACTGAATTAGCATCTGAGAAATTAATTGCTTCGCCACTCCGAGCTAGCTGTTCTATTGTCTGATTTTGGTCCCTCTGTCCAAGTTGGTTCTACTTACATTGCTGAGCAGAGAGCAGCATGCATCTTTGCACTGTTTGCTTCCTGACAGCTCTTGTCTTCGTAATAGGAAGACAAAGCTTTCAGGGGCTTTATTAAATAGACTTCCTTAGTTTGTTTCTGTTCTTGCATTACATAAACAGACTTGAAGGAAAATATATATGCTGAAAAGCATGTATCATTTCCAGTTATACTGTTCACAATGATTTATTCTAGGATTGTGAATTTATGTTCTAAGTATAGGTGTATATTCTGATCTTTGATGTGAAAAATAAAAGTACTGTTTTAATGAGCCAGTCGAAGAGCCATTGTCTTACTTTAAACAATAGGGCACTGTTGTTATTGGGCTGGATTAGTAGGCATGCGATGGAACTTTAAGCCATGTGAACTAAAACAAAGTAAAACTGTGATTCACACACAAGCTATAGAATGGAAGAGCTCTTAAAGGTTCCTGGATTTTTTGTCATAACTTTAAGGGTAAATTAAGTGGAAAACAAATGAGAACACAAGATTTTTTGAAATTAAGGCTATTTGGCTGATGAATAATACAGGTTTCTTCAACAGACCAAACACGACATATTTGCTTTTTATTTTCTTTGGCATTTAAAATATAGATTAAAATATTAAACAAATGAATTCAGAAATTCATACTACAAGTTCTTAATAATTACTCTACCTACTATTATTATTTGGAAAATCATTTGCATTTGACTTTTGAAATGTGCTCATTCATAAAACATTGATCTTTCACTCAGTTTTCTGAGTTTTGCTTATTTGTGGAATAGTGAGGTGATCTTTGCACACTCTTAGAGGTAGCCGCACCCAAGTTGAGTGTGTCTTACAAAGGCACACTCTTTTATGTGCTACAGTGTAACTGGTGGCAGTTGTGCACAGAGTGAGTAACATAAATAATAGATAGACCATTTTGTGTTCTCCAGCAAGCCATCGCTGGAGAGCTTTCTCCATAAATGATGAAACTGTTGTACTACAGTGCCTGATGCAGAGTAAGAAACATGATTTTTCTGTATAGTTCTTGGACTTTTTGAACACACTTAATCATTTTAATACCCTTAAAATGATCTCAGCTTAATGGATAATACCTTTAAAATGATCTATAGCTCCTAATGATGGAGGGAAAATAATTATCTGCCATTTCTCATTTTTGTTTTCTTTTCTTTTATTGGAAAAATTGGGCCATTTATAAAGAGCTAAGGAAGGTGATGGGCGAATTGGGAGAAGACATGCTGGAATGTGTTGCAGGACTCTCCATTGGATGGTTTTCCTACCTGCCTTGGGTGATGGTGATTCCTGAGAAGGACACTGGCTCCCAGGAAAGCCAGAGGGAAGCTTGAACTCTGAACCTAGTTGTAGGAATGATGATACATTTATCATGTTCTTAGAAAGCAGATTGTTGGAGGAGTGAATCAATCCATGCCTTGGAGAATAATGATGCTCCCTCTGATGTAGGTTTCTCTAAAATTAATCAAGCTAGGATCTATTTGGACATAATGAGAACAGTAGAATAGTGTAGCTTAACAGTTTTGGATTCCTAAGGGGGAAGCATATTAGAGTAAGTGGGATACTATTATTGTGAAGTCATAGAATCTTACGGAGTTAAAATATCTTTACTTGAAAGTATTTCTTACAAACTGAAACTATAAGCACATACATTTCTATACTATCTTTTAGCTCCCTGGAAAGTGTAGCCAACTAACTACTATTTAATAAGAGTAATAGAAACTCCTCCTTTTTCAGAAAATAGTTTTCATCTACCAGTGTCCAGAGGGAATATTAATATTGATTCAGATTCAGATAGGAATCTTGATCTCAAAACTACTGAATGTGATTGACCTTGCAGATTGCAACTTCTAACTTTTTCTTCATTATGCCATTTTAAATCAAAGAAATTTAGATTTTTCTCTAGTAACACTGCAACCTTGTATGTTTTTAAACAGTCTTGATAGACACTACAAAGGACAGAAAAAAATTTTTTCACAGTGTTTCTGTACAACACCATTCCAGCTACAATTAGAATATACTTTCCCAAAATAATGTTGAAGAAATTAAATATGTAGCCTATGGTGAATACAGTTTTTCTTAGCTAGACTTATAGGTAATGTACTGGGTGTAGAGTGAGCAAATTCATGAATGAAATGAAGTTTTCTCCTTGAAAGGAACTCTTCTTCATAGCAGCATGAACATTCCAGAACACATACAAATCAAATGCAATTTAACCTAAGGAATTATACATTTCAAAATACCCATTATTGAGTTAGATTATTTAAAATTGTATGGCTGGATGTGGTGGAGCACCTCTGTAATTCCAGGATTCTGGGAGGCAGAGGCAGTATTGAAAATCTCAGCCCAGCCTGGGGGCAAATGAGTGACTTAGTGAGACACTGTCAAATAAACAAATAAATAAATTGGAGGATATACCTCCAAGAAGAGTGCCTAGGTTCAATAGTTGTCTCTCTGCCTGTCTATCTATCTATCTATCTATCTATCTATCTATCCTTGAAATGAGTGATTTTTTTGTGATTAAAAAAACCCCACAAATTTAAATGACACATTTTTCTACTTTGGCAATTACAGCTTTGCAAGTTTGTTCACCTCTGTGCAGGATTCCAATACCAGATACAGAAATTGGAAACTGATGACTTTTAGATTTTGATACTTTCTGCAAGTTTTCCTTGTTAAAAATGACCTATGTACTCAGCTACATCTACATGTGCATTTAGAATATCTTTAAGCCTTAACTCGGTTATTCTTCCTTGAGGACATCACTTTGCTTTCATCCTTTCAATTGTTTGCCTTTTTCCCATTTGCTTCCTCAGTTGTTTTGCTTGCCTTGCTGCTTATGTGGACTGCTGAAACCGTCAGTGAGGCAGCTGACGGCCTCCCCCACACAGAGCCATTTCTGAACATGTGTAGTTCCTCGATCCCCACTGACACCGTACTGACTAAAGAATGGAAGGCAGAGCCGACCATCAATTATGAGACATAAAAAATGAGAACATTAAAAGACAAATGAATCCTGACACTTTAATTTTGATCAAAGTGTAATGATACGAAATGAAATGTGGCTTGTCGCATGTTTTGCAGAGGGCTACAGCCTACGCCCTCTTCTCCCCTCCCCTCGGGCTCACTCAGGTCACTGTGCAAAAGGGAAGACAGAAAAGAATGACGTTTTGCTTGTTAAGTCTTAATTATTTAAAATTATGTGTCAGAAATAATCTACCTGTAGAGACCACTAAATGCTTGGTTTCATGTTTCTGGTCTATAAGAGGATTCTCTGCCTCTTTCATGTTTTTCTTTATGTAGAACTGTGTGATTATTAGAAGTTGCATGGTTAATTATACCTCTTAAAGTGTCTGTAGTTCTGTCAGGGCTTCCGGCTTTTTAACGTGTTATAACTTTTTGGTTACAAATACTAAAATCAGGTTCTCAAACTTTGAAAACATATTAAACGCACATTTTACTCACATAGGGATGCATCTTAAAGTTTCTCAGAGGCCAATGTGCTGAAGGCTGGTCTCACAGTGGTATCATCTGGTGATAGTGAAACTTTTGAGAGATGGGATCTGTGGTAGTCTTAGGTTACTGGAGACATGTTGTGACTGTGGGACCCAAATATATTATCTTTCTTTTGGTTGGTTTGTAGGCATTAGGCAGGCAGTTTTCCTACACCACTGTTCCCACAAAACAGTCCTACATTGAGGTTCTGCCTCACCATAGACTCAATAAAGAGGCCTACAATCATGGGCTCAAACCCACACATTTGTGCACCAAAATAACCTTTTCTTCTTATAAGTTGTCTCTGGTATTTTGTGGCAGTGATAGGAAACTGACTCACTCAGGGACCCTCATTATCTTACTTACATTTGTGAATCATCCAGAAGATATGGTCAGTTTATAACCTAAAGTATTCTTGATTATTTAAACATTAAGGAGAGCAAACAAGAAACAAAACAGAACAGGTAGCAGATAGCAAAGAGAGTTTAAAGATAGGAAGAGGTTGGGTGGAAAAACTGTCATTATGTAAGGATTCAATCTTTCTTCTGTATATGTTACTCTATTTGCTGCTTTTTCCTTCTGGCCACTTAATAAATATGCATTGAAAAACTGTCGGGAAAAACTGCCCACACGTGATAAAGGAAACTCAGGGTGTGCTTGTTTGAATGCTGCACACAGAGGACGAAGCACCCAGTTAAGGGATTTGATGGACCCTATACTACTGGAAAGAAGAAGGGCTGTGAAAATCTACCATGGTGATATGGACACAAACATTGTCAATTTTTCTCTGAAGTATCCTCTGCATATGAGTGACTTGAATCAATAGAGTGTAGAATTCAGGAGATAGGCAGATACACTTTTTATGATTAAGATCTGTTAAACTGGTCCCTACTTTGCTCTTAAACTGTGATAGGAAATAAAATTGGGGAAATTAATACTTGAAATAATGATATGAATGTGAAAGTGACAGACATATTTGACACAATTGAATTTATTAGGACATATTGCCTAAAATTTAACATATAACATTGTGTAAAACTTCTTAGATATCAAATTGTAGGAAACTCAATGGCCAAGTGATATTTTCAAGTAGTTGAGTACATAAATGTTGCTCTCTGGGCCACTTTATGAAAGAAAATTATGGGAGAGGGATTTTTAAAATAGAATTTGTCTGATAGGTAAAGTAGGTACAACCCATAAAAAGAGGAAACTCATTAAGTAAAGAAATTCAAAAAATAAATATCTTTATATATTTCCCAGAAGGAGTGTGGAGAGACCCTGGTGGAAGGCTAAAATAGAATGCACAGTACAAATTAACTAGAATTGTTAAAAGAGAATTCTAGAAAATTAGTATCTTAATAACAATAATTAGTTTTAAGCCCAAACTCAATATGTGCAGCTTTTCAATTTATATTGTCTAATTTTCTTCTTCTTATTGTTATAAACCTGTTATGGATTATCTTCATATTTTTCTTTTTTGTTTGGGAGGCAGCTATCATGTGGAACTGAAGCTATTTTTCTCAGTTATTGAATCATAACAGTCATTTCATTTTAGCAGGAGAGCTGTAAAAGATAGTTGCTTATAAAAAATCTATGTCGAAAAGCAAGGGCCTAAAATGAGTAGATTGTGGTCTTCAAGTTATTGTTTCATAAAAGATGAACTCAACACAAACTGTCTGCCACTGAATTTTCTTGGCATTTACTGTCAGCAATATCCATGCTCTGAATGTGCCTTTCTACTTCTAGCCCTGCCAGGCAGGAGCCAACTGTGGTCCTCGCTCCATGGAGAAAGTGGCCTTTGATGTGTAAGTCTGAGGATAAGTTGTGTCTTATTACCCCGTATGAACCAGGGTAGAGCCACGTTTGTCCCTGGTCACTTGTCATGACACTGGCTTCCTCCCTTCCCGACTTCTACATAGACAAGTGCAAATCAGTGAAGTTCAGGATGTGGTCATATAAATGCCTACAACAATTTTTAATTTTACCAAATGGCGCCAATAATGAATTATAATTGTATGACTTTAAAGAAAGAACTGTTATTTTACAAGTGAGTTTTATGATTGTAATCAATATACAATTAAGGTATAGAAATAGTTTACAAACAAGTTTTTGTCTTTGTACACAATTATTTATGATATTTTCAACTTCCTAAGACATTAAATTGTATAGGAAATAAATTTGAAAAAACACTTTATTATTTAGTAAAACATTATGAATACTAGAGGTAATGCAAATGTCACGCCAAGTGTTTTGTTTTAAAACTTTTTACTGTTCATTTTTACATAATGTTTTTGCATGTTTAATTTTCTGACTGGGAGAGAGAAACAGGAGGTTACATAAAATATGTAGCAAGCATTAGTATCTCCAAAAACTCATTTTTAATTTTTAATAGATTCTTTGTCTTTATATGTCCATTATTTGTTTTCCTCTCCAGTTGATCTTCTCTCTCACATGTCTAAGAAACATGAAAAATGTTTCAACAAATCCGTTCAATATTTGTCTCTAAAAACATTTCTGCCAACTAACATCCCTACTTCCCTATCTTATAACCTCAACCTGCCCTTACCAAACAATCTTCAGACGGATGGGCTGTGATGTTTCAGTACACACGCACTCACACACGTGTGCACACACACACACGGAGATGATTAGTACAAATCAAACACATTTGCATATCTTCCTGCACACATTGGAGTAGTTCTCAGATCTCATTTATATCTGTGTTCCACAAAAAGGGTGAAACAAAGGCACTACCTGAATCTACCAAAACCCAAACCTTTCAGTACACTGCTAAAGTCAAATTTCTCCTGATTTTCATGGAGGCTAGATTCATATCACCTTGTATACAAATGGTTTATACTTCTGTTCACATTTCTTGACACATTTGACAGTGGAATAAAATTTCTTTTGTTTATTCCAGAAAAAGAATTACTAGTATGGCAACTATTTTTATTTTTAAATTTTACTCTTCTCCCTTTTACATTTTTAGTCATAGTTTAAACATATTTTTGTTCCTCATAGCCTGCTTCAACAGAATAGGTCAAACTGATCAAGCATGCTTCTATTTCATTCATTTTTTTGCATTTTCAGTTTTTTGCATTCATAGTGTGAATAATAGTTAAACATATTCCACTACAGAATCTAACTCAACGTAACATTTTCTCAAGGATGAGAGAATCAGCTGCTTTTTCATTTGTCAAAAGGCGTGTTATTTTCCAAACAGATCTGGTTCACTGTAAGTAACCCTAATTTTTTGGAATGTGTTGAACTAAAGATAATCTACATGAGGATAACTCTTATTATATATTCATTACTTATGAAAATGGGAGTATTTTCTACATTTCATGGTCCATAAAATTTTGGATGAAATTGCAAACGTATCTAAAACAACAAAAGACTACACAATACTGGATATATATTGAAACATGTTATGCTATTGTTTGGGTATATTAATTCTCTTTATTATTACTCCAGAATTTTGAGGTCCAGAAATACAGAACTCAAGTAGAAGGTTCAAAATGTCTATCCTTTAATAATCACATTGTAAATCTTCCTCTAAATACTCAGATCAGAAGCCACTTAAAGTATCTTGGGAAATACTCAGACTCAATATTCTGTTAGATAAATGACTAAATGTGCTAGAATTGGGAAAATCTTGTCCAAAATAAGCAAACAGAATAAGAAAAACCACATAGATTTAAATATTTAATATGGGATTCAAACCTTTTATTAGCATCTGTTGCTGACTTATTTTCCACTAAACATCATGCGAACAAAAAAGTAGAGTCCACACGTAGAGCTTTCAGGCATGTGGAGTCAGTCACTAAGAAGAAGCCCACACTATTGAAGCATATATATTCTAACTTAAATGATCACTACTGTCACTTGATAAATGACTACTCTTGTGAGACAGGCAGTTAAAGATTAGCAGGCCTGAGGGACAAGTGTGTTTGAGGTTCAAAAGTAGCATGTGTTGCTAACTATAGCTGAATAAGCAAAACCTTCTGTGTATAATACATTCATAACCATTTTATTAGGTCTTAGACCCAAAGACGCGGTGCCCCTATTTCTAGAACAAAGCAAACACTCCTTCGGATTTCACATATCTATAGCCTAGTCATACCTGAAAGTAGAACATTCTTTAAAGACCCTTGAGCCTTGGGTTGAAATCTGATTTAGATTAGAACCTGTCTTTCATAAATTACTTTCCTAAATTGCATGCATGATTAAGGGCCCCAAGGGAACACTGGCCATCTGAAAAGAGCATGAAAGACATTTGGCAATTCCAAAGTAACCTTTAAGAAAATTATCCCTAAGTATCATTACCACCATAGTTCCCTGAATCCCAGCAGTAACTTGTGGACCCAAAAATGTATACAAACTCCCATGTGGCACTGATGCCTAGGAAGCACTGTGTACCTCCTCGGCTGAAGGCGTATCTCTCTTTCTAACGCTCTGCAGTGAACTGTGGTTGTCTTTCTGCATGGCCACCTGATCGTCTCCACTGCATGTTTTCCAGGAAAGCACAAAGAGCTAAGGAGAACAAAGGCAGGTTCTTTGCCACAGCAGGACCTGGCTTCTTCATGACGTCCTCGATACTTACCGCATTTAAAGTAAATGCTTTAAGAAAAGTACACATAAAAATGAAAACTTCAGGTGTGAAATTTTCCCTGTTGACAGCATCGTGTGAACACTCAAGAGGTTACAGATTTTGGAGCATTTTGGGTTTTTGATTTTTGGATTAGAGATTATTACTGCATACTGTTTTGCTCATTTTGCAGAGGAGCAAAGCAAGGCTCATTTTCCAGGGCCATTCATCAAGAACACTTGAACACAGCCAACTGAGCACATGTGTGTTTTCATCACCATGTCAGTGCGCTCCCAGCGTGGTACCCCACGTCTGGCCGACTGTGGATTTTAATCCCACTAACCAGGGCTGGGGTCTGAGTGTGTGTACTCCCAGGGAGCCCCAAGTACTCCCGTTGTTCTCTGCAGTGCAGAGGCGGAAGAACCAAGCACTCTGCTGTGCTTTGTATTGGACGCCAGGCAGGGGCAGGGCGAGCCGGTGGTAAGCAAGGAGCCCTTTCTGCCTCCTGTCTGTTCAGGGCTCCCATCCTGAAGCACGCAGAGGCGCCTTCATCTCCGGGCTTACACAAGGCACTTTTGTGCTCAGCACTCCTGTACTATCAACCCATTGGTCTGCATTAGGTCTCACAAATATCTGAGACCAGAGAGTTCTGTTAGTATGACGTGTGTAATCCCTGCGTAAGACTGAACCTTTGGAAGAATTTGAGGTCACGAGGAACTCAGACAGCCGAGTGACCTGATGAGGTGCTCTGCATCTTACCCCTTACAGACCCTGTTTTAAACAATTGAAAGTTTTCTCTAAAATTAATTTTAAAATCTATTTATAAATATGGCATTTCATTAAGGCTATTTTCTACAATAGTAGAAATCTATTTTTGTAGAAGCTATAAACTTCTTTCAATAATTTTCAAAATACATATAAATGGTTGAAACCAAATTATTTTGCAATACTTTAACATCCACATAGCCATAAAAAAGATTTAAACAGAATATTTGCGTACTTTCTGTAAAAACTGTTGTAATTTTGAGGTGATGGGGTTTTAGGTTTATTCTATTGTAAGCTTTGGCTGTCTGGTAGTGTTTATACTGATTCACTGGGATCTTTTGATGTTCCTTACAATTCTTCCTAAGCTTGTACAGACTTGCCATTCTGACAGGTAATAACCAGTGCTTGAATTTACCGTGTGTTACATTCGATGACCTTGGTTAGCTCTCACTGGTAATTTTCTCCCTGGCATGATAATAGTTTTTTCTTTGCATTGTATTTACATAATTCACATGAATAAGCATGCCATCAGTTTCTTTTGCATTCTAAGAAACAGAGGAATATCATTTATGAATAGTCTCTTGGAAAGTTAGTGAGTCATTTCAAACAATTTTAGTTTGGTTTAATTAGAAAAGGTGGATGTCTTGAGACTTTAAATATTTATTTAAGCAAGTCTTTTATGCTTATGATCAATACCCAGTTGCTTAAGCACATCTAATGTTTACAGGTATGCCATTTCCTATTTGTATTTATCACACCATGTGGAGAAGCAGCCTGTTTCTGGAATGTCCTCCTTTTATTTTCTTTTGGTACTGGGGATTGAACTCATGACTTTGCACTTGCCGCTTGTGCCGCTGAGCTACATCCGCAGCCCCAAGCAGCCTGTTTCTAAAGGATCTTTTTCCCTAACACAAGCAGCAACTAGACTGATGAACAGCTTTGATGTTAATGTTTGACTGAGAAGGTAAATTATTCTTTAAATTGATGTGAAAAGATTTTTAACTGCCTAAATCCTTCAAATCAAATGAATTAGCCACATTCAGAGAATAACACTGCTTTTGAAAATAGCTTAAGAAACAACCAAAAGTATGTAAAGTGTCAGTCAAGTATAAGTATGTGACAGCCACCGTGCTAAAGAGCGGGTAGACCCGAGAGGAGAATTAGAAGTTTCTGTCCTGAACCACCTAGCGCTCCGCAGTCCTCAGCATTTGGGAGGAAGAAAGCTAAAATGGAATACAGCTGTTAGGATTTTGGATTTAAAATGCCCCCTTCCCCCCAGATTCATGAGCTAAACCTTTGGTTGGCAGAGGATCAATTTTTTTTAATCTTATTTTATTTTAAAGAGAATAAAACAGAACAGAGCAAATAAGAATAGAGCAATGCAAACAACACAGAACTTCAGAACAAGACAATAAGAAATCAACAGTGGCTACAATAATGTCACTTGTTTTCTTCAAAATAGTTGTCTATATCTTCACACACAACAATATCAAACATAACAAAATAGTATAAAACCAATCAAAAGAATGAAAGCATTACAGGACTTCAACACCAGATAGCAGGAAATGAGCAATGGTTTTAATAATGTCTCAAAACAGTTGTCCATACTATCACACATAATAAGATCAAACAAAACACAACAAAATAAAACCAATTAAACAAACAAATGAAAACATTACAGAACTTCAAAACAAGATAATAGGAAACCAACCATGAATACCATAATACATCCCATTATGTTCAAAATAGCTGCCCATACCATCAAACAGTAAAATCTAACAAAACAGAACAGAACAAAACCAAGCCTAACAAAATTGTGAAAACAATACCAGAGTTTAAGCCAAGACAGTAAGAAGTTAACAGTGTCACTACATTCTCCTCCCCTATCACTTTTATAATGTACATTATGCTTTTTTGATCCCTCTAACTCCTTCTGTTTTTTATGCTAGGGTTCACCTGTATGAGTTCAAACTGTTTCACCCATGAACATAACCTCCAGTTGCATCTATTTACCTAAAAGAGCCTCAAATTATTCTACTTTATAGTTGGGTATCTTTCTTATCCATTGTGTGGTTGATGGGCAAGTTACCCTTGCTTTTTTTCTGATCTCCTATTGTATGAACAATTGTCTTTCCTCCTTTTGATTTTCAATCTATAAATTTCCTTTCGAGTTAAATGTGTTTCTATTTTAATTAAATTTTTTTTTTTAATTTGAAGGTACTAAAATACAACACAACAGGATGGAATAAAGCCAATTGAGACAGTGTAGTGAAATTGGTACAGAACTTCACAGCAGGTTACTGGGGTAACAGTAATAGGTACCATAGTATATCTCGTTATCTTCATAATAGTTGTTCTTTCAATCAGTTATAGCAAAATCAAGGGAAATACAGAACATTATAGAACTTATCAAAACAGAATGTTGAATAGAGCAATACAATTAATTAGGACAAAGCAAAATAATGATAAAAATATTTGCCTTCAAAGAGATGATAGAAGAAAATACCCCTTATTTGCTTTATTACATATGGTCAACCTCCCAAGTGGCTCAGATCTCTGGCTCCCACTTGCTAACTGGGGGGTAGTGGTGGTGGTAGTGGTGGTCAAATGGGGTGTTTGATTCTCAACCCACATGCAGGTAGACTCAAAGCTGCCTACCAGGGCAGCAAGCTGGTTGCTCGTTTTTCCAGGTCCCTAAGTTCTAACATGGAACTCAGGAGACACTGCTGCTTTTCACCCTGGGTTGGCCATGGCTTGCCAGACCACAGCCACGTAACAGGGAAGCAGCCTGGTTGCTCATTTTTCCAGTGCCCAAAGTTCCAACATGGCATGTATCAGGATTGGTTTTTAAGTGCCTGAGTGGGTCAACCAGGCTTGAACTTCAGCAAGTAGATGAATCTATCAAGGATGCTGTATTTTCATGGCATGGTTGGGAGGTGACGGAATGAGGAGGGAGAATCTCATGGAAAGGAGGGAATTATGGGTAAGTACAGATTCCCGGGACTCTGTTTGTCCCTGGCACTTTCCTTTCTGGCTCTTTCCTTCTCTCTGCTCTTGGATTTCTTGTGGTGAGCAGCTTTCCTTCACCTCATGCATCTACCATCACATTTCTCCCTCGCCACAGGCCTAGAGGCCATGGAGCAGGCTGACCATGGATGTCAACCTCTGATACCATGTGTCACATAATCCTTTCTGCTTCTAGGCTGTTCATTTCAGCTATTTACCAAAGTAATGAAAATCTACCCCAACAACTTAAAAGAAGAAGGTGGCGCTTTTGGGGTAAGAGCTTTTATTAAATGTAGGATAACAGATGAATAGAAAGGTAGAGCTTGACAAGGGAAAGTGTTATCCTTGTTTAAATTTAAAAAATAATCACATACCAAGGGATTTTCGGAGATACAGTTTTAAAAACAACATGTTCAGTTCTTGATCATGAAGGCAATAGATATGTCAGATTCAAAAGTAACTTTAAGAATCTGTCTGCTTTGCGATAGGGGTAATTTTGTCAATAAGGGAATAAAAATGGAATTCTATAGTATAAATAACAACACCATTAATGAGCATGCTCATGCCACTACAGGAAGAGGTATCAGAGCTTCTACTGCAAAGTTATGGCATCTAGAGTTTATCTTATTTAACAGAAAATGTCCACAAGTCTACTTTTTTTCCTCAAATAAATGCCCTCGATATCGGTAGTGCTCTTTTTCAGTAATGTGTATAATCTTCAGTAGAACTCCTTTACTGGTTCAATACCTTTTCTACAGGTCATATAACAATATACAACTTTGATTTATAAAAGTTCTATGTTCTAAGTTCTATGTTCTATGTTCTAAGTTCTGTGTTCTAATTTCTAGATTGAGCTTTCTTCATCAGAAAAATACCCAAATTGAAAAAAAATTACATGTCAATATGATAAAAAATTTGAATTTAAAATGCCTATCATTAAGATAAAATTTCTCATTTTCTTATTTTTGCAGCAAATCATGTAGAATGACCATTTTCTAGGCTAGACATTAGGGACACTATTCAGTCTTCCTTTTGTAGCTGGTATCCTTTTTGCATAGCTTTGTTTGGCAATATGCTCTGGTATTTTGTGTATAACTGTGGTCTTGCTAATGACAATTAAAATCACATGTAATGCTAGGGAACAATCAAATTATGACTACCTTAATATTTTCTGTTTACCATGACAGAGACATTCTGAGCCAGAAAATTAGCACCCTCTTATTCTCATGCATGGGGAGTGGAGATCCACGTCGTTTTTGTTTGGTCAGTCAATGATCTCTAATTTTCACCCCAGAATGTCTCGTTTTCAGTAATGAAGAATTTGAGACACAAAAAGTGTGAGGAAAAGAGCCTATTTCTCAGTTCATCTTCCTCCCTTGGTGGAATGAAATCTCCCTAGGTACTAAGAAAATACTTCCAATAGGGATCTTTCTTTTCAGTTTCAGAATTGGTGACACGAAGGGGCTCATGATCAGGGAGGGACCTGGTGAGTGGCGACTGCAGGACTCCCTTCCTTTTTACTTTCCGAACAAATTTTTCCTTGCATCCTTCACCTGGGGACGTGTAGGCATCATTCATTACTGACCTTCTATCCCTGCTTTAAAATTGGCTGTACCTCATGCCTGTGTCCCAGACTACTCTTAACACGGAAAAGACTATTATATAGTAGATTTCTGTGTTGAAGTATATCAGAAGGTGCTTTAATAATTAGGTTTTTATCTAATTTTTAAATACTATTCATGCGCCAGGTAGTCAATATGCTTTCAAAAAAATTTTAACACACATAAGTGACTTTCAATTATTAAATTAAATTCACTTTGACATTTTCAGTATCTTCTACAAAAGCACAAAGTTTGTACAATTATGGAAGGCACATAATATTAAATTTTCTTGTAATCATACTGAAGCACAGATTTATTTTTATAAAGAGGATGTCATTCCTATATTTTTATATGACTCAATTATGATCCAAACTTTTAATTATCATATTACTATGTAATAACTAAATTGTATTTAAGATATTCGATATCAGGTACTGATCTGAGATTTTCTGTAGTACAACTTACTTAATGCTTACATGGTAGCAAAACAATTAACATACATTGCAGAGGAAACTGAGCCCACAAACAAATGACTTATTAAAAATCTTTATATACTGTGTAACAATAACAGCAGGAATAAAATTCAGATTGAGCTGACCCAAAATTCAAACTTTTAACCATTATGCTTTCACAGTGTGGCCCATAAGATGTTATACAAGTGCTTAATTCTGTGATTTTTTCCCCATTTTTGGACCATTTTATGTTTTATTCTTTTTATTTTATTTTTTACATAAAACATTAAAAGTTGTAAACAGTAATCGGGTTTTATGTAAAGTGTGATAAAGCATAGATAAGATTAAAAGTATCTGTTGCCTCAAACACATTGTTTTTCCATAATGAGAACTTTCACAGTTTTTGGAGTAGCAACTCAAGTCACATTTTCACATTTTATAAGCGAATCCTGAATTATCAATTTAGGGACAAACGGAATAGACCAGGATGACATTGGTTATTTAGCCAACCAATATACATTCATCTTTTCTCCCTTGCTGATATGAAATTATTTCATTGAGGATGACCAGGTGCATATCTAAAAATAATCAATTTCCCAGCCTTTCTTGTGACTATTAGCAATAGGTGAAAACTTTTAATCAAGGCGATGTAAGAAGACGCATTTGGACAAGATACTGAAATGACTCTTTCAAAGGCACCTTTTCATTCTGAATGCACCTTTATTAAGCTTAGTTGTTTTACTATATCCAGCTTGAAACACAAATACGATACATGCCTGGCAGCATTTTTGAGATCATGGAGATGAGGATAAGTCTGGAAAGATGGCAGAATTTACTTTCTATCTATTGTCAGGCTTCTTTATGTATAAGGAGTAGAATATATTCAAACATAGCTAAAAATAGTTGTTGGGTGACTTCTACTAGTAACCGAATAAAATTGAAGCTTGATAAGGTATATAAAATTAAGCCCAGAGAAAAGTTGCTTTTGGGAGAAATAACTCGAAGTTAAATTATCTATTTGTAAAGGTTCTTAAAAGGAAAGTGAAGTACCTGGCAAGAGATGTTCCTCTATTGTTGCAGAAACATGTATAGCCCCTGTAGCTAAAGATATATTTTATTGCCAAATTAAAATAATAAAAATTATTTTAAAAAGAAAGTATAAAATTTCAAAGTCAAACTTCAAAGAGTGCATGTGTGGCAAACATATCAATATTTTCATTAGTCATTTCAGCTGATTCAATATAAATTTTAAGAAAAATAATGCTTTTTGTGTTGCTGGGGATAAAATTAAGATACATTGTTAGACAAAATCTTAGGTAATGGTAAAATCACTTTTAAACAAATAAACAAAACCATAGTAAAGTCAAGATTGTTTGTCAAAATTTAGTAGAAAGTAAGGAATGAATGAAGGGCGGAACAAAACAAAAACCATGACAATGTATAATATACAAAAAAAAGAAAGTTTCAATGGCAAAATTGAATCTATACTAAAAATTGGCTAGTTTCATTTTATTGATGTATTTTGTAGTATTTACAGTGTTAGAAAGAGATTGACCTATTTCTACGCATATTATTTTGCTGAAAGTTACAGTTTTTGTGCAAAATGGAGCCAAGGTGAGCTTTTGTACATTGGAATCAATTCTGAAAAGAGGACATGCAGTTTTATATGTACTGTTGTATAGAATAAAAATCGTGAAAAAGAAGCTTAGAAACAGTAGGAAATAACTTTCTCCAACAGGAAAATGTGCCATTTGAACTATTTATTGTACAGAGCAAAATTTCTAAATCTGTTTTTTTTTTTTTTCTTAAACACCTCCAACACACGAATGCAGTAATGATTCTGTTGGATATGCTGGTAGTAGGGGAAAGAAGTATGGAGGGAGAAGGTTAATGAAAAAAATTGAAATTGTAAAAGTAAATGCCAAGTATTCTCATGCAGTGTATGTAGGTGAGGCACAGTATATCATACTATTCGGGGACTCAGGTCTGGTCTTGCCTATATATGCTATCTGTGCTGTGTCCTTATTACCATCGAACAAATAGAGGTTTCTGAAAACTGAAGTTTGAGAAAATAGCTCCCTGGAGGTGTGCAATTACTCCCTGCCTCTGCAGACAGCTACCAGGAGACCGAAGGTGACTGACAGATGGTTCTGAGCGTGCTCCTCCAGGCCCAGCAGTGGCCTCCCGAACCAGATCAATGCTGAGAATTCCAACCTCTTCCAAGGACCCCCTGAGGTCCCTAATTGAACTCCAGGGGATTGAATTGAATTCATTTTCAACTCTTGAGAGCTCACAGTCTGAAGAAGCCTACTGAGGCATAGAAACAGCTTGCTATTATAGGCACAAGTAACAAGAGCCAAGACCAGGTGTAGATACCTACTGTATTAACACACCGGCCGGGACACAAAGTAAGCTTCTTGTGTTAGGTAAGAATGCTTCTGTCCATCTGGAACGTTCCTGTGACTTTATTCACTCAAAACACTAACAAAATATCAAAAAGAAATGGCTTATAAACATCAGCAATTACTGTTTCACAGCTCTGGACACTGAGAAACCCAAGATGGAGGAGACAGCAGGCTCAGGGTCTGGTGTTGGCCTGCTGGGTGAGTCGCTGGCAGTGGCAACTTCCTGCTCAGACAGGAGCTCTCCAAGCTCTCTTTCCTGAGGAAACCAATGTGAGTGGTTCAGAAATATCACGTGCTGAAGCTTCTTCAGTGCAGCACGACTCAGTGGTGAGGACTCTGGGCAGTGACTGGATGGGCTGTTGGAAAGGGCTGGGGACAGGTGTGCTTGGTTGGAGGAAGCTGACCATGGTGGGTATGCCCTGGAGAGGTGCACTTTGTCCCCAGCCCTTGCCCTGCCTTGTTCGTAGCTTGGTTGCTACAAGAGAAGCTACTTTATACTCCCAAATTCTTCCCAGAATAATTGCCTTCCTTCCCCTAGGCCCCCAAACAAGGGAGTCAAGTGATGATGGACTGAAACCTTTGAAATTGTGAGGCAAAATAAATCCTGGTTCTTTTAAGTTGTTTATCTCAGGTATTTTGTAAGCATCAATGGAAAGCCACTAACAAGGACAAGCATCCCATTCACGAAGGTTCTGCCCCTGTGGCACAGTCACCTCTCAAAAGCCACAGCTCCTGAAACCACCACACTGGGGACTAGGTTTACAAAGTCATACAAATCTGGGGGCCACACAAACCTTCATGACATCACCCTAGGACACAAAGTGACCTTCACACAATTGGTAGTAGATAGTACTCCTCTGCCTGGAATGCCTGCTTGTTTTGTTTCTCTCTAAATTTCTGCACATCCTTTAAAATGTAACTCTAGAGCCACCTTTCCTGAGAAGCCTTCCCTATGCTCCAACACCATCTTCTGAGTTTCAGGTTCTTTTGTCAAATTTTCCTGTTGGGATTTACATTTTCCTTTATACTAGGTATTTGCTTGACACGTGGCTGCTTAAAGATAAGGCAACACTAATGTTTCTTTCTCGTGTGTGTGTGTGTGTGTGTGTGTGTGTGTGTAGTGCTCACAACTGTGACTTGAGTGAAAGTATTCTGGTCCCAATGACCAAACTTTTTTATAAAATGTGAATTATAAGTTATGCCCCAGGAAAACTATTATTAGAATAAGCAAACACAATTTGTTTTGGAACGCATACATTTTGAGGATCAGTATTCATTTAATAAATCTGTATGTGGGGTCAGACGGTGCATGTGCCCTGACACCTCTGTGGGCTTCCATGAAATGAACTGGATGACAGCAGAAAATGGGTCCCAGAATTCTGCTACCTGTCAGATGATCTGTGCACTACCAATGGGACGCACCATTTACTGGCAGTTGTAGATGTTTCTCCTGGATCTGATTCACTGTGTCTCCACATGTCTGCGAAGCGCAGCAGGTGTGCCAGCCTTGTGGGAGCCCAGCACACAGATCTCCCAGGCCGCCACAGTTTAGTCTCTGCAAATGGCTGTGAGAGTGAAATTAGCATATGGCCAATTTGCTGGATGCCCAGAGGTTCCTGGATCGTGCTGATACATCTTTATCTACTCATTAGGATTATGGCTTGAAATTTGGTTTTCTTGAGTTTATGCTTATTACTCCGCTAGTTATTACAACAGTTCATTCACATTATGCTTCACTTTCTCCTCCTATGAAATGGATTCATTAAAAATAAACTTAAAAAATATGCTTGGTTAATATATTGACCTACATCCAATTATATGTAATGCATTTTCAATAGGCGAGAAGCAGGAGATGATCTTTCAGTTCATATGTACGGGAAATGTTCTGGGAAGAGTTTTGTTATTACTGGGGCTACACTGAAAGTCGTTTGCAGATAGATGGCACACATGTACATGTATGTGTGTATGCGTGTTTGGTTTTAGAGTTGTTATATATTGATGACGTCTCTTTCTAGAAAATTTAAACTGTATTTCCCTTTTGATTTTAATAAAAGCAGTATGTTGAACACATTTGTGGAAATACAAATGAAATTAAATTTTGCCTTTCACTTTAAATTTAGGTTACATAATGGGTAAAGTCAAATTATACCTTAAGATTAAACTGGACAGCTGTCAGGATTGCATGTTCATTTACTTGCTTTCAAAGAACGACCATTTCTAGAACATTCTCAATTCAGAAACTAGACTACCTCGTCCCGTGTGATCATTAGAACCCTGAGAGCAATTTGCCATCATTTCTCCAGAGCCGTCAATTCCATATAGCATGGAAACAAAAGATCAATTAATGGCAAGAGGGAAACAAAAATAAACAAGACTTCTGCACTTGTACACTCACGGTATGAGGAGGGTGAGGTGGAGATGAATCGAGATGTGGGGTTGAACTGAAGAAGGAACAATACCCCGGATTTATTCTAGCATTGGAGTTATGAAGATTGACAGACGCAAGCAAAGTCTTGGCATCACTGGAAGAGTGAGTTATGCTCAGATACGGAAGAGCGTGGCTTCCAGAAGCATCATTTGACTGGTGATGTGTGGAGAATCTGATGCACAGGCTCGGTGCAAGGCAGTGACTGCTTTCAGGGTCTGGTAGCTTGGGAGGGAAACAAGGCCCAGCTTTCCTGTGGGTGGGAGTTGAAGGACTGGGGACTAAGTCTTGGAAAAGAAATCTCAGCACAGGCCTAAAAATCAGTTTAGTGGGCTGAGGATTTAGCTCAGCAGCATAAGCTCCTGTCTGGCAAGGGCAAAGTTCCATGTCCAGTACCAGAAAAAAAAGTTTAAGGGCATCAGCAGAGACAGAGAAACACTAAAAATAAAGAAAGAAAGGTGTATCATTGGGAGGCAGGAAGTTTGCATGGATTATTGACTGTTACAAATGTGAGCAACCCGCAAGCTCAAAGGAGTTCTATAAGGCAAAATATGTATTCAGTTTAACCTTGGGCTGCAAATGCAGCAGTTCATACAGAGAATAAAGAAAATTAAATGCACTCACATATTCAAACATGTATTATTTAAGGTAAGTGCATAACTTATACCTATGTATCTTAACTAAACTCTCCGTGACATGTGATGCATTTACATACACGTATATGCATAGACACATATGCCTGTGTGTGACAATATAGAAAGGAGAAAAATGTAGGGCTAGGTTTAGCATATGAACTCAAAATTTTATACCTGGGTAGTTTTGTTTCAGATTACAGTGCATAGAAACAACATAAACTGAATAGGTGGTAGATTTGTTCATCCATGGATTTGGGGAAGAATTATAGATGACATTAGCTGGAAAGGTTTAAACAAGTAACTTTATTCTTTTATCATAATGGCTAACAGAGTTCATGGATAACGTTACCGTATAGTAGTTATTTATGGAAAATTGCAGTGGGGAAGGAAAGAGTTAAATCAGATGATTTATGATTCTGTCTTCCCAAATTACTGGGAAAATTATTCTGCACAAAAGAACAGAGGTCATGACATAGTCTAATATCTTTTTTAAAACACAATAACTGGATCTTTGGGGAAGTTGAGGAATGACGTTTGTGAAGAGGACAGTTTATATTAGTAGATGGTCTTGACAGCTGCTATATACCTTTGTCTAGAGTTAAAAACTGAGGTAAGTGACAGTGTGTATGTCCTATCATTAGAATTTGGGAGAGGTGTCAAGTAGCATATATTAGCAAAGTTAATTGATAGCACATAAAAGGATACACAAAATGTAACAAAAAATTCATCTCCTCTTCTACTCAGCTCTTGGTAAGATTTTTATCACCACTGTCCAAAAGAAATATAATGTGAGCCATAAATGCAAGGATTCTATGTAATTTAAGACTTTCTAGTAGGCACATTTAATCAGGTAAAGAAACAGGTGAAATTCATTTTAAAATTTGTTCAGCCCAATGCATTTCAAATTATATTTCACTATATAATCAATATAAAACTAGAAAACTATTTATATTAATAATTTCATACTAAGACTTCACAATCTGGAGTATATTTTACTCTTAAATTGTATCTCTGTTAAGATTTCTGATGTTCCATATGTGTTCAGTATTTGGTTCATGATGAGCAAGTTGACTGAACCTTGACAGGAAGGCAAGAAAAGGATAGAGAAAGATTGAGGGAGACAGGGGAAAAAGAGAGTAAAGAAGAGAAAAGAAGAGAGAGGAGAGGAGAAAGATGAGAGGAGAGGAAAAGAAAGGGAGGGAGGGAGAGAGAGAGGAAAGAAGATAGTAGAGAGAGAGGGAAGAAGGGATAGATTTAGGTAACTATCTAGAGGACTTAATCTTTTTTTTTTCCTTTTGTTTCTTTCTGTTTTTCTATGACGCAGTTTCTTCTATGCAATTCTGGCTGGCCTCGAACTAATTACGTAGCCCAGGCTGGCCTTGAACTTGCCACTACACTGCCTTGACCTTCCGCATACTGGAATTACAGGTGTGGGCCATTATGCCTGGCTTTCTGCAAAGATTAGATTTTTCTACCTCTGAGAAATCTTATGCTTTTATTGTTAGCTGGAGAGAAGAAAGTGTTACAACTGAAGGCAGCAAGGAGGGAGAGAGCCACAGAGCTGGAGGGGAAGGGTGTGCAGACCAGATGTACTCTTCAAAGGCGCTCCTCCGTCAGTCAGCTCCCTCGAGGTAGACCTGCATCCTCATGGCTATGAACCCACTGATAAGATGGACTATGGATGAAGATAGAGTCCTCGTGATCTGGTAACCTCTTTGGACCCTACTACTAAGCATCGTGGCACTATCAACCTTCCAATGCGTGGAACCTGGTAGGACATTTCATATTTAAGCCATGAAAATATCTAAGAAATACACAAGGAGTTACTGAATAAGTCCAAATGAGAGACTAGAAAGAAAAATTTGGAGCAATTTTTCTTTGATTACTTTCTTCCACAATTGGTAGGTGAGAAAACATTTTAGAGGAAGGAAAAAAGGCTAGCAGTCTGGAGTTATCTACTTGTTCTTAAACTTCTTAGTAATAGACTAATGATAGCCATGGTCTATTTTAATAGATGTCCTTCAAATAGGATTTCTGGAGTAAACAAACATACAGTAAATGTAAACTATACAAATTTCTGGAATATAAATCATAGATGTTTGGTAATTTAAACTTTCCTTTCTTAGTGTTGTGATCTGTGCATTTAGAAATAGAATAGGAAGCTTTCCTATTATTCTAGGACACAAAGGTCAGGGCTGATGTGCAAAGAAGTGGTCCAGCATGGCCCTCTCTGCTTTGTCTCACTTTTCACTGCTTGATTCTAAAAGTAGGAGCAAAATTTTATACCGCATCCACTCTGCTGGGTGATTTTAGGTTAGATTTCTGGGCTTTTGGAGACACAAGTTTGCTGAAAAATTCCATACTAAAATTAATGTATTAGTGGTGGATTTTGAAATTTTGTTTAATTTTTCTCTTTGTATGGAGAGTTAGCATGGCTCTATTTTGTGTCTCCAGTTGTCCCTCTATAGAGAAAGTGAACAAACTGGGGATTGGGCAGGGTAATGCAGTAGGAAGGTGACGTGCTATACAGTCTAAGATGATGCTAGATGCTGCTGATTGTGAGAAGGTGGCTGAAAATAGATATGTATATGAGAAAAATTGTTCTGTGTGCATTGTACAGAATGAAAATAACTGAGTTGAATATATATGTATATATTATATATTATTGTTCTGATATATATATATGTATATATATATAATTGCTCTGGATAAAGATGCATGTAATAGTTCAATGAAAAATAGGAACAAAATTTAACATTTGAGTAAGACCTATTTTATTCTTGACTCTCTAAATCTCATTCCTGTATAGGTGCAGTTATAGTTCTGATTGAAACAGCCTGACAGTGAAGTCCTTTGAGTTAAAATATTTAGAACAAATAATGATGATGCTTCTAGAGAGAGCACACCATCCATTTTCCTTTCTATCTTTTATTCGTTCTCATTTTCCAGTGATTGTTAAACACTGAGTATTATTTCTCTGGAAATATGTCATTCTTTTCTCTTTCTTTGTAATATCTTTGTGCTGCTCACTTGGCAGTATATACAAGAGGGTTTCAGGCTGCCTTTTACTGTTTGGTGTTGTACCTCACCTGGGAAAGATTTGAGACTTTTGTGTGTTTGATTGCTTTCCTTCCATGTGGTACCATTTTACCTCATCACTACCTATCTTGCCTTTGGTGATTCAGTCTGGAGAATTTGTATTTGGGGTGCCCCAAAATCATGCAATGCATTTTTGCTAACAGCACTCAATAGATGCCCAGAGATTGGTGCAAAGATTAAGACAGCCTTCTTGATTCTAAAAATGGGTAAATTATCACCTGATGGATTTTATCTGTGTATTTTCTTTTTGCAAATCTATGGCAGCAGTTAAAGAATGATCAGGAATCCTGGTTTTCCAGCCCTGTGGTTCCCATCTGAGTGTTATTTTATGCTAACATCCAGGTTATTCTTTATTGCCACCCATGGCAGCATCCATTTGGGTGGGTTGGGAGCACTACTCACCCACTTGGGTGGGTTAAGATGTGAAGCACTACTCCTAACTTTTTGCAAGCATTACAACATCTCATAAATACTTGAAAAAGTTGGGATGGCTTCCGATTTGGTAATACTTTAGCTTCTTGAAGGCACAAAAGGATTAATTAATGCAGCTGCACCTGCTAGTTGGTAATGAAGCCGGTGCCTTGAATTTAAGAATTCAACATGTGTAGATTCTGCTAAGATCTCTCTTGCATCAATTTTTATGGAAGTCATGTCTTCAAAAACTGTTTTTCTTAGATCAACTTCACTTAATGATGATAACACAGCCATAAAACTTGTCTTTTCTGTTAATAGAGGATAAGACACTGAATTTTGTTTTGTTTGGGGTAATATCATGTCACTTGGCTGTGATTAGTGTTTAAATCTGTGGATTCAGCAGATGAACAGGTAACATTTGAAACTTACACTTAGTAGCAGCCACTTCAAGTGTAGTTTCATGTGTGGAACAGGAAAATAGTAACCTTGATTGTTTTGGTTCAACAAGACTTTGGAGTACGGTGTGTTTCCTTAATGCTTTCTCTAGTTACCCTGAGTTATGTAAACTAGAAGTAAGGGTGATTTAGATGGAAGTAAATCATGGATTACCAAAATGACTACTGACAGTAAGAGAAAGTTCAAATAACTCATAATGTGTTTATCAGTAGCAAAACACTCTTGGAACTTTTTAAACAAAGATCATCGGCATTTATAGTGTATCTAGGATTCTTAGTATACTTTGCAACATTTTTACTTGTATTTTTTATTTTTATTATAAGTAAAGCTATAACTCGCCAAATATTACGTTTCATCCAGCTCATTGGATGAGGTTCAAACTCATTGAGTTATTAAAAAATTACACTTTACTAAGAACTTAGTGTGTATCATAAACTCATAGTATTTCATGTGAATTTTTTCATATAGGGTAAGGTTTTTGTGGAAGTCCGTACCTCAGTTTTCATGGTAAGACTTAGATATTGTATAATGACTGACCTCAGTTCCCTCCTATCATAAATATTCTGTCTGTGCCCTGTCAAGTGGCATCTGATTGAGACTTAGAATCAATCGTAAGCACTACAGTGCAGGCTGGGCGTAGCAAAAAGTAGCACACATCATTAGCAATAGCAAAGAACCATTATGTAGACGAATAATATCATTGGCCAAGTTTCTTGAAAATATGACATTCCCTGCCTAATTGAGGAAAATATAATTGTTAGAACTTAAGGCCAATCAGATTAAATCTCCATTGCTTGAATTTATTTGGAACTTTTTTTCAAAATTCATTGCATTTTAAGAGCATATATCCATCTACAATGGCTTACATTATATGAATAAAATCATATAATGACTATGGCTAATTCAAACATCTTAGTATACCATTATTAAAAATTCAGAATAATATGAAATGCTAACAAAAAATTTAACTTTGGCAATGTGCATTGTAGGAGAAAATGTTATACTTGTTTTCTCTTCCACTAATACATATCTTTTCTGAATAACTTCAAAAGAGCAAAGATTAGGCAGTATGTTCTTACAATAGTAAATTGTAAATAGTGATAATAACAGGCTGAAACTTTCGTTGTTTATCTCACTGTAATTTTCTCTCTCCTTTATATATTTAAGTATCCAGTAATTTTATTTTCCAGTATTCAAGCATGTCTTAATTTAACTCATTAACTTCAAATTTATGCTTAAAGTTAAACTCCTCATATTTAAATAGTATTTCTTAAAGTTATTCAAGTGAATCATTCTACTTTGCATAAACAATCAGGTTTTGAAGTAGGCAAAGTATTTCATGTTGTTACTCTTTCTAGGTGAAAAAATAGCAATTTAAAATCATACAAAATGCATTTTAAGGTCTATTAAATAAAGTTTATTTAGCTTGAAATATAAAATTTCTTCACAGTCTCCTTCTTTCTTTTTTTTGCAGCATCGTTTCTACTACTTGTTGCAAAGATTATACAGCTCTGCAACTTGACTTTGTTTTTCCCCTAACATTTGGCATAATTGCCTTATATTTTCTCTCTTCCTGCAAAACCTTCTTTACCTGGGAGAATCTAACTAATTCCTAAGCTGATCTATCATCACTGTTTCTTTGAGCAGAATATACCACTTGTTCACTTATTTTCTGATGAAAGTTGAAAATGAGATTTGTTTTCTGGTCCATGTATCCAAAATTACTTCCCCGTTGCTTTGTAAATATCAGCCACAATATGAAATAAGGCAGGCAAAAAATAGATAAAATGGGTCCAAGATTTCTCTGATTACTGTATCATGACCTGCTGTTAACCTTTTCTACTCCCTGAAAATTCTGGGAGGATACAAGATTGAGGGACCAGAGTCTCTTGCTCAGATTTTTATCTCCAGGATCAAGCATGATAACTACAAGTAATAATCAGCATTTCTTAAAATTTAAATTAATATTTGGTAGCTTTCCAAATGGCATGTATTTCAAAAACAATAGAATGAAAAGCAAAATTCAAGATTTTTTTGCCAAGATTGCAGTGCATGCCTCTTATCTAAGCACTCAAGAGACTGAGTCAGGAAGATGGCTATGAGTTTGAGACCAGCCTGGCCTAAATAGCTAGTTCAAGGATAGTCAGGACTATGTAGCAAGACCCTGTCTTAAAAAGTGAGGACAGGGGAGGGAAAGAAAGAGAGATTTTCTAATGTTTCTAAGATTTTCTGGTGTTGTCTCCATTGTACTGTAGAAGCTCCAATTCATTAAAGAAAATAATCATTCCATTAATCTATGATTCAACCTTTTTTAGTACAGTGGCTGAAACTTACTGATTGTTTTCAAATATTTAATTTAATACAAAGTGTAAAATAGGTTTTTATGTTAAAAACTGCTCTTCCCTTTATTTGCTTAGGTTCCATTATTATCAAGCCTATGAATTGAAGATCTGTGGTTGGAGAGAGGGTCCGATGGTTTGGTTTCTTGCCTGATTTCAAGGAGAGGCTCAATACCCCACAACTGGTCAGGACTCATACCAGCGCTAATGGTGTTAGTAAGCAGAGAGCATTAATTATTCCTAGGGAAAAAAGTCATACCCCTTCCTAATTAAACCTTTGCAATTCCAAAAGAAACAAATTCATGTATCTTTTCAGTTGAATACACTACATGACCATAAAGATTCTGCCCAGTGAGGCTGTAGGATGAGAGGATGAACATTACAAAAAAGACCGTGCCATCTTGGTGGTGTTAATATGATAGACTTCCTTTTGACAGTTAGAGATGTTAAGTGCAATATAGATGAGGATTTAGAAAGACTTAGGAAAAATATTTTTCTTATTGGAAGAAAGGTAATTCTTGGTGCAGCATCACATGAAACTAGTAAATTTTGTCAAACTGTCATTTAGAAAGCAGAAGAATATATAATAAACTTGTATGTATAACTGAAATCTTGAAGATTTGGCCTGGTTTATTTTTGATGCAAGTGGAAATATGAGAGAATAAAGAGATGAATTGATGTATGATTTATCAAGAAAAAGTAGACTAGATGATTCAGGACCATCTCAGTTCATGCAGAGTGTAACACTAAAGTTAGGACATATATTGACAGTAATGCTTGGTCTGAAGAGAAGAGTAAAGATGTGGTCCAACAAGAATCTGCTAGTGTTGAAGCAATTAGTTAAGCCATAATCCATGTCAGGCAGAACAAAAAGGTTTTCCTTTTCAGGAAAGATCTGCTGACATACATGTGTGACATAAATGTTTCTGAGTGTTGTATCAGAGGAAACTTTGCTGTCTTTGTCCAAGTAAACCTAATGAATGTGTACAAAATGAAGAAGACTGTAAACACCCAAAGCTCCATAGGAAGAAGACAGAGAGAGGAAACTACTCAGCAGCAAATGCATGATGTCCCTCAAGAGGGAAATGTCCCACATGACATCACTGTAGGCGCGGGTGATGGAAAGATGGGGCTACAGTGCAGAGGCTGGAGAGGTTGATTTCTAATTTTTTAAGCTAATGAAGTTGATATGAAAATTGCTTTAGTCCCATAGAGGGGTTGAGTTTATGTATCACCTTGGCCAGGCAATGACACGTGGACATTTGGCTAAGCAATAACAGAGGTTGAGTAAAGCAGATTATTCTTTGTAAAGCAAGGGGAGCTCGTCCAGTCAGTTGAAAGCTGTCAGAGGGAAAAAACTACACAGCCCTTGAATGGAAAAAGACTTTCTCCTCCGTACAAACTCTGGGCTAGAGTTGCAACCTTTTCCTAGATATTTACTCTGCTAAACTCCCCTGAAGATTCCAAACTACTAGCAGACCTCAAAATTGTACGTTAGTTCCCTAAAATTTCTGTCTCCAATATTCTGTGTTAAACACACACACACACACACACACACACACACACACACACACACGATTCAGGTCCTCTGTAAAACCCGAATAATCAATCTGGTGTTTCATTTCTTCCTTTAATTTTCTTTTTTTTGAAAGTGGGAATATAATACCCATGATTATTATTCTATGTTTGTGCCTCATATTTTAAGAATAGATGCCTGTATTTTTAGCTTCATTATCTCATAGATGGGATAGAAATTATCCCCAAGAATGGATCATACTCAAGTTCTCACCTCATATTTACTCATGTAAATATGTAATTTACATGATTTACATCAGATCTGTATTGTCTCAGCTAACGATATTTAGCCGTGACTGCACACTGAATCAGCACTGCGTGAAGCTGATACTCTGGAGACTGACACATGTGTGATGAAATTTACACACCTTTTGGATGTAAGCTTTTGTGATTGGAAGGCAGACTGGTAGCCTGAGTAACAGCTCTTGAAGATATCTAGGTCTTAGTCTATTGGAAGTTGTGACGGTTATATACAATAGAAGAACTTCGCAGATGTGATTATTTTAAGGTTGGTAAATGTGGAGATTATCTCAGCTCATGTAGAGAGGTTGTAAATATAGTCACAAGTGTCATACAACAGTAAGTTACACAGAGATCTGAAAAAGGGCAAGCAGGGAAAGTGCTGCCCTGCTGACTGCTGAGACAGGAAAAGGGACTGCAAATCGAGAAACAGCTCCTTAAACTACAGAGTGAAAAGACTGTGACTCTTCCCAAGAGCTGTCTCAACTGTGGTCTTGGCAACACCTTGATTTTGACCCCATCAAACTTCTTTCACACTTTTGCCATCTACAGCTCTTAAAACTTAAACTATTTTAGGTCACCAAAATCCTGGTTAAATTGTACAACAGCCAATGAAAAAAGTGCATAGAGCTTTTTCTTTTCTATGTGTTGAAAATATGTTTGAAATCATATGTACCTCTTCCATGTAAGTATCCATTTGCTTTTTAGGACAGCATGTAACATCCTTAGAATAATCCACTAATACTACAGGAGGAGAACCATTACTGAAAACAGCTCAGGAGGCTTGTTTGTTTGTTTGTTTAGGATTTATATTTTTAGTAATAATTTATATTTATATTTTTATGATTATGTAATAAAATACTTGTCTACTAAAGTAAATGTTACAATCTCTGCTGTATTAAAGACAATATAGGTGTAAACATTTACTTAATAACCATTACACACAAATACAGACACACATTCACATATTTGTTTGTATTTAAGTTCAGTGAAGGTTAAACCACAAAGCACTAAATTATGCAGTTATCATTAAACTTAAAGACGGAAGTTTGATGTGGGCAAAATGGAAAATGTAACTCTCACCAAAGATCTAGTTGTGCACATTTGATATTGAACCTGCATAAAAATTTTGCATTACTTTAAACTTGAAGAAATATTTCTAAACAAAATTTACTGTAAAGACAAAATAAAATGAATAAAACCTGTTTTGTATTCTATTTTAACTCTTTTATTTTTAAATAAATGGAAACTAAGTATTAATACTTGGCCTCCCAATTTTTCTAAACAGTATAGCCTACAATTCTTTCACATTTGTAAAGGTATTCTCCATGCTTTTTAACTGGTATAGTATAGTATTGTATGGCTGTGTTATGGTCTATTCAATTAATTCGTTATTGGCGTTTTTCCTCCATTTTCTTGTTCTTATTATTTGTGAATTTGTAAGTTTGAATTTTTTCTAGGGTATCTTTGGAATAGATTCTTAATAGTAAAATTTATGAATCAAGAGATACTTACTTTTTTTCTTTTTTTTTTTTTTTTTGGTTCTGGGAATCGAACCCATGACTTTGCACTTGCCAAGTAGGCACTTATGCCACTGAGATAAATCCCTGGCCCAAGAGAGATATATGCTTACGTAATTTTACTAGATACTGTCCAACTGTATTCCTGATTGAATCACATTAAATTCCCTCCAGCAATGTGTAGAACAGTGTGTTTGCCAACACGCCCAGCAGTTAACTATGCAGTCAGATCTCTGGATTTGCCATTCTAGAAAGGAGAATGCTGTGCCCAGCATAATTTTACTGCGCATTACTATGAATGAGATTGAGACTTTTTAATGTTTAAGGTAATTTGCATTTCTTTTTCTGTGGATTTCATATTTACCCACTTTTTTAAAAGTCAGGCTTCAAGGATTTTCATTCTCCATTTTTAGAAATTCTATACATTAAAAATTACTCTTAGACTCATATGAATTGCAAATGAAATTTATTTGGAAGTTTTTAAAGTTTCTTACATCAGAATCAAATTCACCATTCTTTCTGTTGTTGAATTGGATTGTGGGCCATCCATGAGAAAAAATTTATTATAGTCCAATTTATAAATGTATCACAATTCAATTTATAAATTAATCCATGCTTATAAATTGAATATTTTAATATTTATATTTAAATTTCTGAATTGGTTGTAGATTTTTCTGTAAATTATGAAAAATTGGTCTGATTTTGTACATATATGTATTTTTTTTGAGATAGAGTCTTGCCATGTAGTTCATGCTGGCCTTGAATTCATGGTAATCCTCCTCCCTCAACCTCTAGAGTGCTAAAATTAGAGTGTTACAGCTTGGTTTACATTGCTTATATGTTGTATTTGTCCGACCAAATATTTCTTCAAGGTTTAGTTTTTAGTTATTTTAATATGGATTTTAGTAAGATCATTTTTTCTCACAAATTAAAGACGCTAACTTCATAATGCATTTACACATATACCATATATATGTATACCAACTTAATATATAAACCAACTTAATGTATAATACCAAGATTATGTATATATATATATATATATATATATATACACATATATACCACATATACATATGTACCACTGTTTATTTGTATACAAACATTATATTCTTCAGGATTTTGTCTTTCTCTATGAAGGTTTTATAATGTGCTTCAGTTTTGAGTAAGGGCTGCCCTATTCATTCCTGTTTCTTTTCAACCTTTTGAGGCAATTCTTGCTTATATATTCTTCAAAATGATTTTTATAATGAATTTGCCTAGCCAAACACTTGAATTAATTCAGGAATATTTTAGGATCATGCTTTCTCATTTATTTCTACTACTTTTGCATGTTCTGACAACTTGCTAAAACTAGCCCCATAAGATTTTATACCTGTTTTTGTAAGATGCTGGCTCTGCCTTGAGATGACTTTTTACTCTGCTTCCCGATGTGTCGCTACCATTGATTTGTCCTTCCTGTATGTGTTGTTGAGTCCATATAGTTCCTCTATCACTTGGTTTTATTTCAAGAATTGGCTATAATAATTTGCCTTTTGTTCTATTTTTGTCCTACTTTGCGGAATTATTTAGGAATATTCAAAAACTGTTGCCAAGTTTGGAACAATATTTCAAAGTTAGCACAAAAATATACAACTATGAAACTGTGTATATAAGTGTGCAAGATAGATAGCCGTACTATTGGTTTTGTTAATTTATCAAATAGAATAGTTTGAACTGTCATTGTTTGTCCACTTTTTATGCTTTGATTTTGTAACTTGAATAACTACTTCTAAAATAACAGTATGCAATTTATCAACTAGTGATTTCTTACTGTAATTTGTTTGAAATTCTGTATTATTTCTACCATTTTTTCTGTTTTGCTTTTTTTCCTTCTAAATAAAAATAAAAACATATACAACTAATCAGAGAAGCAAAATAATTCACATAGCACCTACCTATTATGATAGATAATAGAAGTAGAATCTGTAAGAAGCAGTATGATTTGTGTTGGGCTCAAAGATTCTAGCTTTGTTAGCACTCCTTGCTGGTACTGTGTATGATCTTTGGGCCCATGGCTATTCCCTACATCAAAGAAAGCAAGTACTTTGATTGATAGAAGAAATTCTCTTGATCCAAAATATGTTCAGAAGAAATACTGTGAATTATTTTAACAATGGTCTTTAGTCAAATTCAATCATATGGTGTCAATACAACCACGGGCAAGTGATGACTGACTGAACAAATAGTGTGCAGTTATATACAATAGGGTAGGAAGATATTAGTAGATAGAACAGGATGTATGGAGATAACTTATCTGTTTAGCATCAGATCTATAAAAACATCCTCTGAGGAAACAGTGCTAACTGATCAACACCCCAACAGTGCTAATTGGTATGGGAAAAATAAAAAAGCATTCCATTAACAGAATCTGATGTTATCTAATGCAGAAGTAAAATTCTTATTCTAGTAAGATGATTTGTAGTAACAGTGGCCTAGACATATTATCACATTGTTATCTCTCCTAAAGAAATAGAGGGGGTCAGTTCACAGAGGCTCTTCCTTGTGCTCAGCTATCTCTGGTCCATGACTTTAGTATTTACGATCTCTTTATTTTCACAAGACAGTTTCTAAAGATTTACACATTATTTTTGTTTTCAAGGAAGTAGTAATAAGAAAGGAGGTCAAGGGAAATGGACATGAAGAATTTACTAAGTTAGCCCCTTGTAAAATGTTCTTCCACAAGTTCTAACCAGTGTATTACACTTATACCTCACTTACTCCTACGGGTAAGAATAACTTCAGATTTAGGTTGTTTTCATTGCAATTGTTGTTTTGTTCTTTGATACTTTGGCATTTGAAAAGAATTGATACACTGTTACCAAGGAAGAGAAAAAAAAATGGGTAGCCACCCTTCTCTGCCCAAGATTAGACTACAGTTACCACTTGGTTGTGTGCTTCCTTTTTTATAGGAATAAAGAAAAACCAATTATAATACTCACAAGTTAAATTTTAAAGATAACATTTTAATAGCTTTTGATGAACTTTTTTTGCTTAGCTTTGGAAATAATTTTTAAACTTCTTTCAAAATCGCGAGACAAAAGGAAAAAAAACTAACAAAAGCATGTGTTATTTGAATGACTTCTAGAAAGAAAGAGCTATACTATTCAACCCTTATGTAAGTAGAAATCTTATGTTTTCAAGCATGTTTGAGCTTTATGTTACTTTTTGTTTCAAAAATGAATACAGCAACGGTGTAAATTTTAACATTCAGGTCAATCAAAATGAATGTGATGTCTTGTAAAATAGGACATTGTTTGCTTTATGGAAAGAAGTTGTATTACTGGGGAAAATTCATTTACACATACATATCTATATCTACATGTATATCTATATGTATGCCTATATGTATATCTATCTCTATGTATCTCTCTTTCTCTCTCTCTCTCTCTTTCTCTCTCTCTCTCTCTCCAACATCTTGTAAGCACACTCTGTAAGAAGTGATTACCACTACAACACTGCATGGGCTGAAGACTACCATATTTCTTTAAGGCAGAGGCCAAGAAGAGGCCAGCTGCCAGGACAGCCTGACCAAGTCTACTACTCTGCCTGACCCACGTCAGGAGTGATCTCAATCAGAGCTGTAATGGCCGCCACATTAGCTAAGGCACTTTGAACACTGGTGACTTGTTTTTACAGCTTTAGGTCTAAAAATAACAATTGTCTGTCAGTGTCAGTGGGTAAAAAATTGAATTTCATCAGAATTCAAAAGAATTGTGGACTAGACTTAATGCTGTAAGTGGGTCTTGTGATCATACTTTGTTCTCACTACCACACCAAGTGAGCAGCCTTCTGACAACATTCTACCAATATCTACAAAAAGAAAGGAAATGGTGGAAGAAGAAAATTTAAAACTTCACCAATGTTTGAAAACACGGGGCCAGAGATATAGCTCAGCAGCACAACACCTGCCTGTCAAGTTGGATTCCCAGCACCAAAATGAATAAATTACACTAAATTAAATTAAATATAAATCAAAATATGAGATATTTAATAGTATATGAGTTTTGAATAATTAATCAATGAAAATGCTTTCTTGTTATTTTCTATAGATTAATGGTGAGCATATTTTCATCATGAAAAAGAGGTTTGATAAATTAGTTAATCTGAAGTTTAGCATAAATGCATACTGAAACCATAAACTTGCTTACCCATGGATGCTTCTTACTAAAGAAGCCCAATTTTAATATTAGATTAGCAGAGAAGATTTGAAAATTTAAACCTCATCACAATCCAGCTTTACTCCTAACAGTGAAGGGGGAATTTGGAAGTATAAAAGTCAAAGCGAAAATTACTTTGGAGTAAGTTTTAGTATTTCATTAAAATCACATTTTAAAAATAGGCTGTTTAAGACAAACCTTTATAACAAATTTAAAAACCAATCTGTAACAATATAAGAGATAATTGATCCAAATCATCAAACCACAATTTTATATAAATAGTTAAAAATATTAAAATGGAATTTTCTCATTACATTTTGGTTCATTTCAACCATTTCCTTTGTTGATATACTTTGAATTACAAAAATCTCTTTAAGTTCTGTGATATTAAGAACACTTATACTTCTTTTAACCATTCTGAAAAAACTTAAAGTTTTACAAATAGTTTTGGTTAAACTTTGATAAAGTTTATTTAAAAATTTATATTTGTTCTCATATGAGTTATTTGCATCAAATAATTATTTGCAAATTATTTCAACCTGGAGAAAATGATAAATTCAATGTCATGTACACTTAAACTTTCAGGCTTTAGTTTTAGGCTCTGATAGTATTATAGCTAATAAAACTTAGCACATGCCTACTCTCATTGACCTGTTAGAAAAGCAGGATAAAATAAGAATGAATACAAATGTGTATCTGAGGGGATGATACTATGAAGAAGGGTAAATGGATTGGGAGAAGTAGGTCGTGTAGGTTGTAGAAAGCTTTTCTCACAGATAAGAAAGAAATGAGAAATACTTTGCAACTGTCTAAGTAGAGATTCCTCTTTATATCTGTGCTTTGACATAAAATAGTGAAAACACAGCAAGTGGAAGCACAGCAGGGCAGCATGTGAGGTTGGTACCAAGCAAGCAAGGAAGACAGGAAAAAGATGAAAAGTCACAGCGGCAACCAGAAATCAACCATTTGGATCTTTGGCCTATGACAAGAACTTTGGATTTGGGGTTTATCTTCAAATTTTCATCTGACTGAAATTTCATGAAAGATCAACCTTGTTATTTATCTTAGTTCAGGCGAATATAACAGAATATAATAAATGGGAGGCTTAAACAACAAATATTTATTTTTTCATATGTTCAAGAGCTATAAGTCAGCATGCCAGAATGGCCACTCTTTTGTGAGTATTCTTCTTGGCTGACATATACTACCTTCCTACTATGTCTTCAGAAAATGAACTTGGGTCTCTTCTTCTCTTTGTAATAACATTAATCCCCCCATGAAATTCCTACTCTCATAATTTAATCTGACTCCAGTTATGTCCTGCAGACTCCATGATGAGCTAGCCTCACACTGGGATTTACAGGTTCAATATAGTAGTCCCAGGGTGAGACAAAAACTCATTCCACAGCAAGATGGTAAAAAGAATAGACTGTGTGACGATAGGGAGAAGGGACATTTTCCTTGATTTTCATAATATATTTTGCCTCAGCAATTTCTTTTGGAAGTGTTAATCTTCATATTTTTAAGTAAGAATATTAAGAAGGCAAAAAGAAGTCTCTTTGAAAGGTATCACTTCATAATGAAAGTAATAACCAAAAAGATTCAGGAGCTTTCAGAAGATACTAACAAAAAAGCTAGATTAGTTGAACAAAATGATTCAAAGTATGCACAACTAGTTTACCAAACTGGTAACTAATGTTTATGAAAAGGTTTGACTCAGAAATGCATGAGATTCAAAATCATATTGAAATTACGGGCAGCAGAACCAACCAGTGTGAGAAGAGGATTTCAGAACTGGAAGAAAATGATGCCCTCAAAGAACCATTATCCAATGACACCTGAAAAGCAACCAGATAGTGGGAAAAATGGTTTCAATAACTGCTAGTTGTTGCAAGAGAGAGTAATTTAAGAATAACTGGAATAAATGAAAAATCAGAAGAAAACAAATGGCATAAAAATATGTTCACAGAAATAATGCCAGAAAACTCCCAAAATATAGAGAAAAAAATAAGCCAACAGAAAAGAGAGGCACATTGAACCCCAAAAATCCCTGACCAAAGGAAAACTCTCTGTGCCATATTGTCCTCAAAGAAAGGTAATTCCAGCACAGGGAAGAAAATCCTAGAAGCTGTTACAGAAAGACAAAGACTTATATATTAATGTAAAGCCATTAGAATTACTGCAGATATTTTAAAAGCAAGCTTTGAAGGGTAGATGTGCTTGGAATGAAGGGTTTCAAGCCGTAAAAGATAACAACTTCCAAGCCCAGCTTGGGTGACTTGTAAAACTTCCCTTAAAAATAGAATAGTAAGGTATTTCTATGCCAAGGAGCACCTTAAGAAATGTATGACTACCAAAGAAGCATTACAGAAAAAAATTTTTTTCAAGGATTTCCTAGAAAGAAACATTGAAACCAGCTATGCTAGGAAGTTAAAAAGGATAAACATACCTGGTAAGATGAAATCAGCAACAGGAAAATAATATTATGACCGGAATAATTCCAGTACCTATGACTCAGGAATAATTTTCAACGTGAATGGTCTCAATTCCCCAATCAAAAGACAAAGATCCACTTGCCCAAGTGAATCAAGTAAAAAGCCCAACAATATGCCGTATACAAGGGACACATTTAATTAAAAAAGAAACTCACAGATTAAAAGTCAAAGAATAGAAAATAACATTGCATGCAACTTAGAACCAAGAAAAAAGCAGGAGTCATTATCCTAAAGACAATCAAAGCTGATTTCAAGACAAGATTGATCAGAAGGGAACAAAGATCACTATGTACTGGTTAGGGGAGCAATACAACAGGAAGAGTTGACAATTATAAACATAGGTGCACCAAACATTAGCACACTCAAAGTTACAGAACAAAAATTAATGCACATAAAAAATCAGATACCAATGCAATTGTATCGGGCGATGATAATACTGCACTGCCACAAATGGGTAGATTAATTGGTTAAAAAAAGGAGAAATATCATAGTTTACACAAACCTTCAAACAAATTGACTTAATAGATATATACAGAGTATTTCATCCAACAATAGAACACACATTGTTTTAAGCAGCACATGGAACTTTCTCCAAGGTAGAGCACATACAGTCTAAAGAGGGATGTATGTAACAGTGATTTCTCACATTAGAAAAACAGAGTGAGGTGAAATAAATAAAGTTTGCACCTCAAGATCCAAAATACAAAAACAATCCAATCTCAAATCTACTATGAGGAAGAATCACAGCTGAAATTAATGGATTTGAGGCTAAAAATCAATCCAAGAAAACAATGAATTTAAGAGTTCAAAGACTGAACTAAATAGACAAACCATTAGCTAATCTCAACAGAATAATAAGAGACCCCAACTACTTGCAGTCAGAAGTGAAAAAGGCAGTCACAATCGACACTGACAAAATCCAGATTATCATTAGTTATTTTGAGAACCTATCCTTTAATAAAATAGAAAAGTCAAAAGAAATGAACAAATTCCTACATACAGTAGAACTATCAAAGCTGAACCAAGGAGATATACAAACCTTGAATAATGTAATATCAGTCAGTGAAACTGAAGAAGAATAAAACAACCAGCCAGGAGCATTCCAGCTCCTGAAGGATTAGCTGCTGAATTCCACAAAACTTTACAGAAGAACTAATGCAACACTCAAAGTTTTTAATGAAATAAAAAAGGAGGCACTACTCCCAAAGTCATTGCTTGAAGCAAGCATTAGCCTGATTGCAAAACCCAGAAAAGGAATCAACCAATAAAAGACAGCGACAAGATAATATCTTTAATAGACACAGATGAAAAAATCTTCAATAAGGTATGGGCCAACAGAACTCAGTAAATCATAAAAAGGTCATACATCATGGTCAAGTAGAATTCATTCCAGAGATGCAGGGATGGTTCCAGTCCATAAATCAATAAATGCAGTACACCACACAATCTGAAGCAAAGACAAAAATCACAAGATCATCACATGAGAACATGACAAAAAAACTAGCATCCGTTCATGAAAATATCCAAGAAGAACATAGGAATTGAAGGTCTTTATTTTTATCTTATTAAAACTATCACACCAACAGCCAATTGCATTCCCAAAATTCCAGTTACATTCCACATAGAAACAGGGAAAACAATCCTAATAGTCATCGGAAATAGGAAGAAACCTAGAATAGTAAAAGCAATTCTGGGCAGAAAAAGCAGGGCAGCAGGCATCATAGTTTCAGATTTTATGCTACACTACCAAGCTATGGCGATACAAATAGCACGGCATTGATAAAAAAAGGAGAAGAAAAAAACAAGCAGCCTTGTGAATCACTGGAACGGAATAGAGAATGCAGGTACGACTCTAGGCACACTCAGTTGCCTTATCTTTGACAAGTGAGCCAAATACTTTCAATGAAGAAAAGACAGCTGCTTTAATAAATGCTGCTGGGAAACGGACTGCTCATGTACTGCAGATTAAACCGGGATTCACATTTCTCATCATGCTCTAAACTGAAATAAAAATGGATTAAAGGTCTAAATATTGAAAAGTTAACACTTAGTCTAGTGGAATTCAATAATGTAGGTAAAATTACTGAAGATATGGGCAAAGACTTTCTGAACAGAGCCCTGATTGAAGAAAAAATAATACCTTGAATCAACATATGTGATCACATCAAATTAAAAACTTTCCACAACCAAGAAAAATAGCAACAGAATGAAGACAAAAACTACATATTGGGGAAAATATTTTGTGAGCTTATACTCAGAAAAAAGATTAATATGTAGGATATAAAGATCTCAAATATTACAACCCTCAAATTAAAAAAAAATAAAAATAGGAATCTGAAATGAATAGTCACTTCAGGAAGTGAAATACAAAGGGCCAATGAATGCATTTATAAAAATTCAACATCCCTGACCATTTGAGAAATACAGATTGCAACAGTGCTGAGATTTTTATTTCACTCCAGCAAGAATGGCCATCATGAAAAACTCAACCAATATGGTGGGAAGGCTGTGCAGGCAGGGGAAGGCTTCCTTCCTGATGAGAGTGTAAACTGGTACATCCATATGGAAATCAGTCTGGAGACTCCTCCAAAAACTAAAACTAGAAATGCCATTTGACCCAGCTGTTCCCTCTCCAGATATCTTTCGAAAAGAGTTTATGACAACATATCCCAGTTGTGTTTGCATGCCCATGTTTGGAAAAGCATAATCCATAATAAATAAATCTTGGAAGCAACTTACATGTCCTTCCAAAGATGAATGGATAAAGAAAATGTGGTATTTACACACAATGGAGTAATTTTCTGCAATAAAAAAGGATAAATGTGAGTCACTTACAGGAAATTGATGCATCTTCAGACCATAAATAAAGAACAAATTAAAAGAAAAAAAATAGTCAAAAAAAGAGAGATAAAATGATTTTGTAATCCATTGTGGACCAAGTGTACTTGTTTTAATATAACTGTCTTAGCGTTTTATATGATTTGTCACCTGTTTATCTAGCTGTTAATCTGTAAATATGATAATTTACTTTATAAGGATTTATAAGATCAATAAATGATCAATGTAATATCAATAAATGAATCTTATGGGAGCAAAAAGGGAGTGTGAAAGTAAGGGATAAAAAAAGTTGAGATGTGTTATGTCTATATAACAATTCCCCACAACAAGTGTAATCACTATGTATGCAAAGGTACTCATATAAATTAAAAAATAAGTAAAACTCTCCCTTCAAAAATGAAAAAAATTAAAGCAGCAACACAGAAGAAAACTTTAAACTGAATGATTAAGGGAAAGAGAGTATGTAACCTTAAACATAATCATTTCTTGTTTTCAAACAATTTTCACTATAAATTGAAACCAGTTTGCTTAGTAAAATTCTTAGAAATGACCACACACCACAGTAGCTTTAGGTAAGCCTGTTCTTCTACATATGTTGTTGATTATGATGGGACTTAATGCTGCATTTCCAATTGGCATTTGTTAAGCAGTCCCAACAACTTTGCTGAAAAACATTTCATTGTGACAACCTGAATTGTGGCAATTATTGCAACGTAACTCACATTTTAATGCTGCCTAGTTCACTGGTACACACAAGGAACATCTAGAGACAAAGAACACACGATTCACACATTATTTTTTTTTTGTTATTTTACACATTGATATGTTTGCTCAGTTGAGGAAATACCCCCCAAAATTGCTATACACAAAACTCTTTTAAGGAATAGGTGTTTTCCCTATTTCAAACCTATCATTGGAATTGACACATATGACCAAAAAGATAAGTTACTGGAAATATACATAAAGGCAAACAACTGATAAATGATGCATAATGTTAATATCAAAACCTTTTATGTCACTCTTGAACAGATTTTATAATTAACTAGCTACAATTTATTCCACAATCAGCTCAAAGGTCTTATTGTTTTTGTATAGTTTTAAAGTATATTAAAACTGAAATGAAGTAACAAGCTTGAAAGTCATATTATAAAGCATATAATGTGAAGATTTTCTTTAAATGACAAAATGTTTAAAAGGACTGATAAAACTTAAATGCTGATTATAAAGTAAAGTTTGTTAAATTTTAAAGATTTGATCTGTTCCTTGAAAGTATTTGTCCTAAAACTAGTACAGATTTCAGAGTGATTTTTCCACAAAATGATATTTTCTTCAATTTTGTGCATACAACCTAGTATGAAATTCAGTTATTACATGTGAAAATGGTTTAAATATATTTGCAACAATAAATTTAATTTTTCACTTTAAAATTATGTGGTTTAAATTTAACTTTTATCATTTCAAACACTCAGAATAACCTATATACTGAATTATTTTATTCCAAGTAGCATGGGGAGCACATATGCCACAAATATATATGAAGGGCAAATTATATATGTTTCCATCATACGTATCCTCTAGATAAGACTGAAGAAACATGAGAAGATATTGTGCTAAGTGTGAAGTCACATATCAATGTTAACATATACATATATATGTATATGTATACATATGTATGTATATATGCATATATGTATGTATGCATATGTATATATGTATATGTATATATATATATATGTTTTCATACATTGAGAAGAAAGCTGTCATATATAAGCCACTTTAAAAATACAACTTCTGTTCTTTGAACGTTTTAGGAACAACAGTTACTAAAGCACATTTTGTGTTTATAGATCTATACAACCAAATGAATAGCTTTTCCTCTGAAGTGTTTTATTCTGTAGGACACCGATTATGGCTTCTAGCAATTCAGTAATCAGCGTATTTAAAACAAACAGCTATGCCTAAGCGTGTAAGCCCTGCAGCACTTAGCTATAAAATATATGTAACTACTACTAAATGAGAGGTTTATTTAAAGAAAGTACTACATGCACCAAAGTAGATAGCCATTTCTAATGAACCCGGTGAGTTCAGAAAGTTAGCCCGTGTCCTGCCACTCATTCTCCCTGTTAACTCACAGGGAGCAAGAATGTCAGTATAAATGGTTATATAAAGAAATCATAAAATTTCTAAAACTTTTAGTCCAAAACAAATATTGGTAGAGTTAAGGGATGAATAAAAACAAAGTTAAATCCCTTAGTTCATAAACTTAGACTTGGCCAGTTCTAAGATTGCTTAAAAAGTCCTATGATTATTCAACATTACTGGTTATTTCATTGACTTTTTTACCTGATAAATTCATTGTACACTATTTATTACATGAATATATTCCAACAATATAGTGTGATATTAGTGCTCTGTCATCATTCTCACTTTTACTAAAAATCATGTTTTTCTCAACCTTCAGTTACCTTCCTTTCTTTTTTCCCTTTTTTGCTTTGTTATTGTTGTTTTGTTTCTACTTCTGTAACCAGAAACCTATTTTAGGCTACAGATTTCCAAATGTTCATTAAGGGTCTATTCTAAATACTAGTGGGTGATTAACTTCACAGTGTCTCTGTGTTTCTATGTCTCTATTTGTTTCTGTGTGTCACTTTCTTTTACAAATGCTCATATATAATTTTCTCTGCTACTTGAATGTAATAAAAATCATGAAAAAGCCCTGAAATAATACATGAACAAAATTTCTCTGAAATTTCATACATATATTTTTTATATGATATAATGCAAAAATTGATTAGTTTTGTTTTGTTCACTTCTAGGCAATAAGATTCCAAATGAATAGAATATACAAAAAATATTTTATTCTTACTTAGGTGATTATGGTAAAAATAAATAGATATGCATAGATTTATAAACATTCATGTAGATTAATTAAAGAAATGGGAAATAAAATCTGAGCCCTCAAGGACTGCCTTGCTATCTGCATTTTAATTTCTTAAATTTATGAGGCTTCAATAAGAAAACATTATAGTAAATTTATTAAAGTAATTTCTTGCCTTTAGCTAATTTGATTTAATTTTCTCTTTCTGAATTTGAATACCTGTTTTATATATATAGTGAAAATGCATCTAGTAGAAGTGTAAAAAGTCCAAGTGTTAGTCTTATGTGATGCTATTGTAGTTGCAGGGTAATTCAAAGAACTGATGTAAAGACATCTAATGCAATAGTTTAAATAAACTTTGTCTTACACTCAAGCAAGCATCGATTTGTCTAATCATGGTATCATACATGTTAGGAATCCTAAATAACTGGATGTAGAAATGAAATGAAATTGTCTGTGAACTGTTCTTAATTATTATGATTGCCTTTGAGAGAAAACCTACAAAAAATATTTCATCACTATAAATTTCAGTTTGGAGTGAAGATCTAAGTGTCTAAAAGATTAATTCAGTTCAACTCAAAGTATCATTCAACAAAAATTACACAAAGTGAAAAGCGTATGGGTGGTATTTTAGTATGTTTCAGTGTTAATCTTTGTTTTGTTTGTTGACCTTTGCAGCATCATTAATGATATCATCCTACTCTGTTTTTGTTGTGCTAACAAGATACCTGATACGGGGTAAAGGATGAGGAAAGAAAGGATAATTTTGTTTACATACCTGACTGCTGGAAGATCCAACGGTCACTCTGTGGTGGATATTTTAGTGCAACGTGAGTGAATTTTTACTGCATTTTAATTCTCGCTCTGTATACTTGTATTGATTTTCTTATCCCCCCTCCTCCCTCCTGTGTCTCTATCAACTTCATATTCTCTTTGATATTTACCAACAATGTACTAGTAAGAAATATTTTAAGATGTTTTTCTTTTTTTCCTGCTAATGAAAGTGTCATATGTTGAAATCAAAACTAAGTAGAAATGTCTGTGTTCTGAGAGAAAGTTGAAAAAGATTTGCACAACACTCTAGGGAAAAGGACCCAGCAAGTGTAGGGAAAGGCTACTCAATTATCTAATGTATCACCTTGAGATTAATGTGGCAATCAGAGAATTTGTCCTAGTGAGGAGCTGACATCTATCTATTCCTAGAGCTACTTTTAATTTTTAGGTATTTTTCTACGAGAAATTCATTCATACCCGAAACCAGGTTAGACTTCTTGGGCTGCTATAATAACTTCCAAACACTTGATGATTTAAAACAACAAATATTTATTCTCTTAGAGCACTAGAGGTCAGAAGTCAGAACACAGCCCCTGAGCCAAGACCAGGGTGCTAGCAGGATTATAGTGCTTCTACTGCCTTATGGGAGAACTTGTTTGCTTGCCTTATTCAGTGTGTGGAGCTGCACTTGTGCGTGCATGTGTGTGTGTGACCCATGAGTAAGTATGCAATTTTTTCTAAGACCTAAAACAAAGATGATAAATAGATTGACACCAAGCTAACAGATTATGGCTTCTGAACATCAGTTACTACTGAAAGAAAAGTTTTCTGGTTTACTTTAAACACTGGGTGGAAACTGTGTAAGATGAGCTTGACATTTGGCATAACAAAAGAAATCAAAGAAGCTGTTCCAGTCCTGAGGTCTTAGCAAAAGAACCTAAACACTTACTTACAGGGACAATTTCCATTAAAATAATGACCAATGGAATAAAGCACATGAAATCTGTTAACATTTGTCAGTCAATGATATTAAAATAAATCATGACCAAATAATCATTTTTTGGTACTGAGAAATCAACTCATCACTCTAAAACTTGCTTAATAAAGGAAAACAATTGAGTTTTTCTCTCTTACAAAAATGAGGAAAACCAAATATTTAATGAAATTTATATTGATAAAAATATGTCGGCTAATACATACTGAACAAATGGTCAATACTTTGCAAAAACAAACAAACAAAAAAAAAACTATTGGAGGCTTTGTTTATCTTTTTTTTTTTTTTTTTTTTTTTTTTTGGTACCGGGGATCGAACTCACGACCTCACGCTTGCCAGGCAGGGAGGCTTTGTTTATCAATGGCTATCAATATCACCAAATAGAATTGTTTCCTTATGTCATGATAGCACCTGTGAAGCAAATATAATCCATGTCCAATCAAGAATTGCACCTAATCAACTATCTTGTGAAAACTGAAATGACAGAGGATAACATCAAGTGACCAATGGAGAAAAATCAGATAATATCTTGCTCAGTAAAATCATCCTGTGATTTTAAGAAATGAAATATATGAAAGAAGATGAAAAGATCAACCAATTAGTGACCTATGTCCAAGTAAACAAAATGTGAGCATCAGTAATAATAACTGAAAATGTAATTGGATACATTTTAATACTTGTTATTTATGATATTAACAATTGATTTTAGAAGAAGTTTAAAAATTATTCTGAAGGGAATATAGTACAGAACATAGATGAATCTCATTTTCTGTCTTTTTGAATTTTATTTTGTATGGTTTCAATTAACTTAAGCAAAGGACAAGGCTATTTAGTCTCTCTTTTAGTCCTTTGTTTGAATCATCATTCTACACATATGTTTGTTTGTTAATTATTGGTAAAAAAACTTCCCTAAATGCCTTTTTTATCTCCAAAGTTTCAAAGATTCTCTCACTCTTGGTTTTGAATTTCAACTTTACCCTTTATTACTGATATAACCATGGAAAATCTAACTAGATGGTTTATCAAGTTTTTTCATGTGAAATATGTAATAACTCTTGAAGCATTTATACAATGAATATTAAATGAGTTGAAATGTATGAAGTTTAGAAAGATAAATGGCACACTTTTAGAAACTTTCAATAAAATACTGCTTTAATCATCTTTATCACTAAAACAAACATTAACTGGTAAGCCTTAAGGATAATTTTTTCCTTTTTAAAACTTGCGTATCCAGAACTTTTGAGCAGTTTTGAAAGATTTGGGGAATTTCCTAATTTAAATGATCTATTTTCCATTTTCTTAGTCTCTGTAGAGAGGATTTTCATATGCTCTAGCCTCCACCCAGGGATCGCCTTTGGCGAGGCTGAAGTCAGAAGAGGTTCTGCGTGGTTTTGTCCTACACAGGATGGCTTCAAAATTATGTGGCAATTGAACCCAGATTTCACAGATGTTCTAGTGTCTAGGGTGGCACATTAGAGGGATTGGCCCATCTACCCAAAAGCAGCAGCGGTAGTAACTGGGGCTTGCTTGGAGAAGTTTGCATTATTGTTGGATTGTACCCATTTCATACGTGTGTGTGTATATATGTGTATATATATATATGTATATATATATATATACATATACATATACATATATATAATATACATATATATATACATATATATATACACACATAGAGAGAGAGATTGAGAAATACATATATATATTATATATATGCATATATGTATCTCATTATTTGCAGTTGTACTCTTGTAAAAGTTCATCAAAAGTGCTGAATTAGAGAATACTGAACATTGCTCATATTTAAAAAAAAGTAGGGTTATGTCCCTTAAACTGCTGGTTACATTTTCATCAACTCATTAGCATATAATACTTCTTTTATCTATTTTCAATAAAGAAACTGAATTAAACGTATGTGGTTGATACATTGTCCTTACAGTCAATTGCACAATAATTCACCCATGAACAAAGCTGCTGTAAGGTACTTTTTTCCCACAAGAAATGTCACTGAGATTCGGTATTGTGCTTGAGGATAATTTAAAGAGCAAAATCATGCACACATAAACACAAAAATACTATAATAATAAAAGACAACAAAAACAAAAATCACATGGCATTCTGAGTAGTGCAAATATCTCTTCTATTATAGTACTGTCACAACATTTGGCACATTGGGTGATTTAAGCTCTTCCTTCTCTGTGAATTCAATGAATTAGAGGTGCTGAGGTATTAATTGAGTTACAAATTAATTTTAGTGCTAGGAAATTCACATGTAGCAATCTATGAGTAATGAGGATTAACCATTCTTTAAACATGGCTTTCTAGATCTTTGTGGAGAGTTGTGAACTACCTCTTGTCCAATAGTTACTTATTTTTCTGTTTTATTACTATTGTAGTGCCCCATATTGTTCTGTATCCGTGCTAAAATGGACTGAAGTGAACAGATAATGAGGAAAAGACAGTAAAATTTCCCTCTTACCCTAAGTCCTTATGTGGCATAGATAATTATACCATGCATGGTTTGGATTCCTTCTCTCACTGGGACTTAACAACTGTGCCTTTTATGGAGTATGCCCTCCCTCTATTCTGTTTTGTAAAGGAATAGATTCATAACCTTTGCAATCCAACCTTCTTTTGTATGCTGCTTCCCAGATGGATTCAGAAAAGAAAATCAGTATTTATATAATATAATCTCATCCTCTTCCTATCAGAAGTGTGGTCCAGAGATGTTTAGAAAATTTTCTCAAAACAAAATAATAAATTCACAGATGCTTTAAGATTTGCAGCTCAACCTACAGAACATTTGGATCATCTTTCCACAAGAGCAGAGCTTTAGATGAAAAGGATGTAAGAGTGAACTCACAGAGACATAAATAATAGGCTTGGATAGAAAGTTTTCCATAGTTGTAATTTGCTACTTATTAATTATACAAATTTCACAAATCATCTTAGTATTCAAAACCAGTACTAACAGCATAGCTCATTTGAAATACCACGGGAAGGGAAAACATTACTTGCGAAATCAGAAATCACTGGGTCTGGCATTTAATAATTTTGAGATATTTTTGTCTTTTTTCAAGTTAGTTTTGGAAAACCATCAGTGTAAAACTGGCACAAATAGTGCTTTTGAACTAATTGGCATTGAAAAAAATTTAAGTTTTCACATAGGTACTTTTATTTTTGATCTTTATAATATGTTATTGTACATGTACAAAATAGTGTACTGTAATACATTTCTGAAGTTCTTAAACTCGTGGGAGGTAATTACAACTAATATCAATAAAGCATCTACCAAACAAGGCTATGATCTTCATTGCATGACTTACAAAACTGTAAGAGTGACTTATACTTTGCATGTTATTCTAGCACAGTTTCTCTTTCCACTTCTACATACCATTGTCATATGAATTTCTTTTTTAACTTTCTAAAAGTTAATTAAATTAACTAGTACTTTTTAGGTGTACATAATTATCACATTCACATAGGGAATTTGTGTCTGACAAATGGATTTGTTTCCCATTCTCCTATCCTACCTTCAATACTCTTTTCCCTCCTCATTTACAAAACTTTGTGTCCAGTTTTTCCTTCTCTTACTATCATTTTTTTTTCTTTCCTTCCTCTTCTGCTCTCCCTTTCCCATTTGAACATTATTCTTCTATTTCACAATATCTATTGTACAGTTTGGTCCTTATTCACACTTTTTATTTCCCACACCCGAGAAACAAGTTGGCATTGACACATTTGTGTCCAGTGAATTTCATTTAAGAGTGTGTCCTCAAGGTTCATCCATTTAGCTAGAAATGTCTCAAGCTTATCTTCCTTAATGGCTGTACATATTAAAAAAATATCCTCATCTTCTTTAGCCATTCATCAGTTGATGGATATTTGTGTTGTTTCCAAAATAGTTATTGCTAATTGTGCTGCTATAAACATGGATGTGGAAATGTATTTTAATGTGTTGTGATGCTTTAATACTTTGAGGAAGATATCAAGAAGAGGAATAGCTGAGTCAAATGGAACCCCTAGTCCTAGTTTTTTGGGGACTCTACACCCTTATTTCCATAGTGGTTACCTTACTATACACTCCCACTACCAATGGAGAGGGCTCTCTTTGCTGCTTCAGTACTCGTTATTGGTTGACTTCTTGATATTCGTCATTCTTTAAGGAATAAGATGGAATCTTAGTTTTGTTTTAATTTGTTTCTCAAGTGACCAATGATGTTTTCAGATACTTATTTGCCATGCTTACTTCCTCTTCTGAGCAGTTCCTGTTCATTTCAAATGCCCATTTTTGCATTCTGTTTTTAAAATTGGCAGAGTTTGATATTTTCGAGTTCTTTATATATTTCAGTTCTTTGTCTAAGGAAGAGTTCGGAAATGTTTTTCCCTATACTGTGGGTTGTCTCTTCACTCTGTTGATTGTTTCTCATTCTAAACTAATTTTCAGACACTTCTTCCAAAGTATTCACCAAGGAATCCCTAGTCAAAAAGAGCATATATAGATATGTGTGTGTGTGTGTTTGTGTGTGTGTGTGTGTGTGTGTATATATTCATATGATAGGTAGATATGAGTATGCTTTATATTTACAAACATAATTGAACATTTTTAGCATTTTATGTACTTTTCCAAGATCCATACTCATTTAGGGGTCATTTTCTTTCTATCCAACATTTTCTTAGAATTTCTTATAGTGCAGGTTTGTTGGTGATTAATATTTACATCTTTGTTTTATAAATTGTCATTTTTTTATTTAAAAGAGAATAAAACAAAAGGGGGCAGTACAGAGCAGATCAGAAGACGACAACATAGGCAACACAGTACTTTACATTAAGTCAACTGGACATCAACAGTATCTAACACCATATCTCTTACTCTGCTATAGTTGAGCATAGTTTCAATTACAATAATATCAAACATAACACAATAGTATAAAGCCATGCATATAGTGAAAG